>BMAW01056254.1:83464-104371 GCA_019974015.1 Nephila pilipes
ATTTTGTTCGTCATGCGACCGGTCATAGCCGCCATTCTTTCTCCTCTCCTTGTTGTTCCCTCTCTCTCTGTATCGATGGCAGCGCCACCTATATTGTTTTTTTTCAGTCCGGTGAATCTTACACGCCCCACCAACGGAAACACATGCGTCATATTTAATGACCAGGTGCTAAAAGAAAGAGGTTAGTCACACACTCACGAAAGAGTCCTAATTCAGAAACAAAATATTTAAACCTTAGTTGAGGAGAGAGCACTATCTAAATTAAAAAACACATGAGGCATGACTTAAATATGATCATTAATGCACAAATATAATGAAAATAAGGCAATAACATAAGGTTATATAATCACGAATATATATAATAAGACTATTATTTTGACACTAATTTTCTAAATAGGAATATGCTTTAATACAAATAGGAATATGCTTTAATACTGAAATAAGTATTACAAA
The DNA here is from genome assembly GCA_019974015.1 of Nephila pilipes. Taxonomy (NCBI): domain Eukaryota; kingdom Metazoa; phylum Arthropoda; class Arachnida; order Araneae; family Nephilidae; genus Nephila; species Nephila pilipes. Next base: position 83,918 of record BMAW01056254.1, read on the forward strand.
GAACTCAGGTTAATCATCAAAAGGCAAGCGAGAGAGAGCGTCAGCATTGCCATGGTTTTTCCCTTTACGGTATATAATCCGTAAATCATAACGTTGCAAGGCTAGGGCCCAACGAGCTAATTTTGTACCATGTGGTAATGCTTTGGTCAAAAATGTGAGTGGGTTGTGATCAGACACAACCTGTATTTGAGATCCGAAGATCCAACAGTCAAACTTTTTCAATGCACTTAGCACGGCATAGGCCTCTCGTTCTATTGTTGACCAGTTCATTTGGCATTTGGTTAATTTCTTACTGTAGAATGAAATTGGGTGTTCCATTCCCTTTTCATCGTTCTGTGCAAGGCATGCGCCGACTATAGTAGCAGAAGCATCTGTATACAGCTAAAACGGGCGGTTCAACACAGGGGTATAGAGAGTAGGCATTTCGATTAAGCTTTTCTTCAAACATTGGAAAGATTCTTCAGCTGTGTCATCCCAAGGAATTTTATTAGGAATATTTTTCTTAGTTAAATTTGTCAAGGGCAAAACAATAGAAGAAAAATTCTTAATATAGTCACGATAATAGCTTGATAAGCCAAGCAGTCCTCGTAACTGTTTTTTGGTCGTTGGTCTCAATAACTTTGACATAGTTTCCATCTTTTGAGGATCCGGAGCATGTTTTCCAGAACCCACCACGTGACCTAGAAATTTAACTTGGCTCTTTCCGAAATCACACTTCTCTAAATTGACAGTTAGTCCAACTTCTCTCAAAGTCTTAAAAACATTTCCCAAATGTTGCATGTGATCTGACCATGTTTCTGAAAATACTGCCACATCGTCTATGTAGGATCTACAGTACTTTTAATGGGGATTCAACACTTGATCCATAGATTTTTGAAATGTACTTCCTGCATTCTTCATTCCAAAAGGTAGGACTTTCCACTGATAATGTCCAGAATGAGTAACGAAAGCAGTAAAATGTTTTGAGTTTTCTTCCATAGGGATTTGCCAGTACCCCTTCGTGAGGTCTAAGACCGATATAAAATGAGCTTTGCCTATCTCGTATATTAAATCCGTTGCATGTTTCATGGGATATGCATCAGGAATAGTAAAACTATTCAAAAGTCTAAAGTCTATGCACAATCTAATGCTTCCATCTTTTTTCGCCACGCACACCACCGGGTGCGCCCAATCACTATCACTATGTTTAATCAAGTCCATATCCAGCAGCTCATTAATTTGACGTTCAACTTCTTTTTGAAGAGCAATAGGAACTCTATATGGTTGTAATCTTTTAGGTGAACTATCTGCCGTAACTTTAACAGAATGACCTTTCACTTTGGCTTTTCCAGGACGATTCCGAAATATGTCTTCATATCGTCGTAACAAATTTCTTAACTGGTATTTCTGTTGGACATTTAAAACATTAGGCATTTGATTCAACTTGATATCAATGTTAGGTTGAGTTTCCTTATCTGTGGGAGCATAATGCAATTCACCAAAATCGGTATCTTGATCAAATATTACCCCAACATGATCAACTCTTGAGATATAAGGCCTTAGCTTATTTACATGTAATTCTCTAGTACTACCGTCTTCCATTTGAACTAAACAAGAGTGGGGTCTAGTGAGCTGTACTACCTTGGCTGGTCCTATCCAAGTGTTAAGCAATTTATGCGTAGATGAAGGAATAAGGATTGGTACTTCATCTCCAACAGAAAAACTTTTTTCTCGTGATCTCAAATTATAGTGTGAAGTCATACGTTCCTGATTTTTAGCACTGTTTTCCGATGCGATTTCGTGTGCATCTTGCAACTTCTTTTGCAGTTGTTTCAAGTATTCTTCAACAGAACGAGCAGCACTAGTAGGAATTTCTCTTTCCCCTGTCCAAAATTCTTTTAAAATGGTCATCGGTCCAGATGGTAGTCTTCCATAAACTAATTGGTATGGTGATACACCAGTAAGTGCATGAGGTATTTCTCTATAAGCAAAAAGCAAATATGGGAGATGGACATCCCACTCATTTCCATGCTCTTGAATATTTTTGTTTAACATGTCTTTCAAAGTTCTATTCCAACGTTCAACTGCTCCCATACTCTCAGGATGACCTGGAGTAGAAAACCTAGGAGATACTCCCAGCACGTCTTGAAAGGCTTGAGTCAATTGTGCTGTAAAATTGGTACCTTGGTCTGTGCATATTGTCTTTGGGAACCCAGTTTGACAGAAAATTTTCATCAGCACTTCGCAAGTAGTTTTTGCAGTGATGTTCTTTGTTGGTATGGCTTTCGCCCATCTTGAGCACAGATCAATGGCACATATAATATATAAATGCCCTCTTCTTGATCGGGGTTCTAACGGTCCGATGCAATCCACGCTCCAGACTTCGAATGGATTATCAGGTCTTACAATGGGCTGGATCGGAATCCTATCTCTGTATGTTACAGTCCTTCGTAACTGACAAGGTTTACACGCTTCGAAATATGTCTTCACATCCCTCTTTAACGAAGGCCAGAAAAAGGAATATTTAATGCGTTGCTTTGTTTTTTGTTCTCCTAAATGTCCAGCTAACGGAATTTCATGAGCCATTTGTAGAATTTCCTTTCTTTTACACGCAGGTAGGACAATTTGCTTGATTGACTCCCCACAAACAACGTCATTATGCACTAGCAGATCATCTTGTATTTCATATGCCTTTTCTTTGTTATTTGCTTGTTCCCAGACGCTTATTAATGTTTCATCTTCTTTCTGAAGTTTTATAAAATTCCTTCGGGTCTCACTGTTAAGATTGGATCTCACTTCGTTTTCAATGTTGACAGCGTCTGTCGATACTCCTATATCAGAGCATGAATCCTCTTCAAATGTTTGGACTTCACAGACGGTTGAATTCTTAACCTCATCCAGTTGGACTTCATGAACAATGACTTCCCTTGCATTCGCACTGCATAACTGTATGTTTTCCAAAAGGGCTTCATATGCGGTTTGACAAACTAACATGTCGTTCACTAGTTTCTTTGAAACGGCACATGTAATTGGTATTGCCTCATGCCATCCATCATCGATCTTTATATTAAATGTTCTTAGGGGAGCGACTTCACTATCCCCAAAAGCTAATATTAACTTGATCTTCCCTTCTCCGGTACTCTCAATGTCTTTAACTAAATCAGCTCGCACCACAGAGATTTGTGCTCCGGAGTCTACCGTTCCATCCAATACGACATCTAAACACTTCACTTTTATAACCTTCAATTTATCAATGTTCTCTGCCAGAAATTTACACGTTGATTCAGGAACATCTATTTTCGCTGTTACGATATTCTTAGTGGTATCTTCAGCTTGCACTGCATTACCTTGGGCTTTGACTGGTGAGGAAAACTTGTTATTTTGCAAGTTTTGCTTATTTAAGTGTTTATCTCGGCATGCTCTTGAGAAATGACCTTCTTTGCCACAAGTATAACATGTAGGTGTAATCCGGGTTTGATTATAATGCGCTTGATAGTTGTCATTGAAATGGTTATTGTATTTGCAATTGGCCATCCCCTTTTTATTTCTTATGTCTCTCCCTTCCAACTGATGTAGAGAGCTCCGGGTATTCAAAGGAAGGGTCTTACAATAAGATTTCTCTTTATTAATAAATGGCACTGCAGGCCGTTTGGTTTTTCCATGGACATCCTCATATTCATCCAGTTTTTCAACCAGCACCTTTGGAGTTTTTATTTTTGCCCATTCATCAATAAAGTGTTCGCGAATCTCGGTTGGCACCTTCTTCTTCATTTGGTCTGCTATGAGGAGATCTTTAAGGTCGTCGAAGGTTTGAATATCTAGGCCCTTAAGCCATTCTTCACAAAAATTTCTTATTTCAAAATAATAATCTCTCCACGTACCATCGGGATTCTTTTGGTGTTTCACGACCAGCTGGCGGAATTTCTCGGGACTCAACTTGAATCGTTGAAGTAATAGCCCCTTTACAAATTCGTAATCAGCGGCATCCTTTTCTGGTTCACGAGCAATAAGACCTACAATATCCGAAGGTAGAATACTTATCAGATGTGTCACCCAATACACTTTTGGCAAATTCAAAATTTTTGCTTGACGTTCAAATGATACCAGGAATAAACTAATATCGTCAGATTTTGAGTCAAACATCGGAATCAGTTTATGTAAATCAATCTTGAATGGTCCTGTTTCTTTCGCTTCGTTTTCACTTCCTCTCCCTTTCAACTCGATTCGTTTCATCTGGAGTTCGAAATCCATTTCGTCCTTCCGCTTCCTTTCCTCCATTTCCATCTCTTCTTTTCTTTTTCTCTCAGCCATCTCTTCCTTTCTTTTTCTTTCCTCCATCTCTTCCCTTCTCTTGCGTTCCTCTATAATAGTGTTTAATTGTTCTCTACAAAACTCCTCGTCGAAGTTTTTATTATTCAAGATAGCCTCTCTTAATTCAAACACTTTTAAACTAAGGACATCTTCAACCCCCATTTCCGTAGCCATAATCTGCAAGTCTGCTTTTAATCCCTTTCCTAAAAATGCCATCCCGCACCTTATTATAATTATCCTAAATCAATCTAATAACACTCTAATTCAAAAAGTAAAAATATGCTTAATTAATCAAGGTTGGTTTTATATCTAAAAAAAAACAATTGTTTCGTACTTCTTTACCATAAAATTTACAAATTTATACCTTGAATGCTAACTTTGCATATGACATAGAACAAAATGAAAAATTCAACCAAATAAATTATTACTACAATAATAATAAAGTATTTGCCACATAAAATAATATCTTAATTTCTTAGAATTTGTACTCCTAAAGATTTTTATAAATCACAACAATAAAAAAAAATATCTTCATTCATATCACTTTCATAATATATATCAAATATAAAAAATACCATCAATCTTTGAACAGAAAATAATAATAATAAAAAAAAAATCATCACTATGATTTAAAACACATTTGAATATCTGACTCATCAAGTATACTCAAAATAAAGTTCTACTTAGCAGATACAATAATCCTTAATAGTATTCAAAAAGGAAAAAAAAAAAAAAAAAAAAAACAGTTATACTTATTCCATCAATAAATTACTCGCATGAAATCGAACATTCAACATACAACCTTGAACTGTCTCTATTCTCCTATTTTATTTACTTTTGCGTACTTAGCAGTGGTTGAAATGATAATGAGTCATAGCTAAAAGTACTACAAGCACAGAAAAGAAATGGATCTCTCTCTCTTTTTTTTTTTTTTCAAACCACTAAATATTATGTAACTTTAATAAAAAAAAAACAAATCTTTTTCAACATATAAATGCATATTTCACACCAAAACATTTATACACTTTAAATTTAATATTCTGCTTAATTAGGAAAATAGATAATGACATTTAATTTAATTCAGTAAAATATTTTAATACCATAAATAATACATCGATTCGATGTATGAATTATAAACACTCTTGCTTTCTTTTCTAGTTATTGATACCTAAACTCAACAAAATTTTATACTTTCGCAACAATTATATGAACTGATGTTCAATTAAAAAAATATAGTTATATTCTAACATTTCATAAAGTTTCAGATTAAACACAAACAATACCTGAACTGATGTTCAATAAAAATAGAATAAATATATATATACCGATATTTCAAAACGTTTCTGATGAAACCAAAACAAAACAAAATATATCTGATATGATGGTCATTTGAATCAAGGTATCTTAATATTTCACAATAGTTTCGGATGAAACATAAATAAAAATATCTGAACTGATGTTCATTTGATCAAAGTATTTTAATATTTCACAAGGTTTCTGATGAAACACAAATAAAAAATATCTTTTCAATCTCTTGGAACAGATGATATAATTAGAACAGGACGTTCTCAATTTAAATCAGTAAAGAAAAAATGTTTTCTATTGCAGAAAACCAAAATATTTCTCACACTAAGAATTCGGATGAATCAGCATAAATAAGTTAGACTGTAACTTATTTTATGTTTACTACAATAACATATCATCTATTCCAAAACAAAACTACAGCTATTAATAATGCACTCTCTTTACATTATAATACAACCAATAATGATTTTAATTTGTGAGTGTGGACTCCCTCTTACCTGGATTTGACGAAATCTTCATCCTGTCGACTGCGCCAGTAATATTTCGCGTGTTTTTCGTGTTGTAGGTTCTTTGTTTCATTTTCTGAAGATTCATTCACTACCAGATACACAAACTTTAGTGGCTAAAGTTTTTATTCTTTTGTTAAAGCCACACAACACACACAATTAATACAATATGAAAATTCACTAATACTAAACATTTGGCTGATATTTCATGCCATTTTGTTCATCATGCGACCTGTCATAGCCGCCATTCTTTCTCCTCTTGTTGTTGTTTCCTCTCTCCACATATCGATGGCCGCGCCACCTATATTGTTTTTTTTCAGTCCGGTGAATCTTACAACAGCCTTAAAGGACTAATGTTTCTTTAAGTGCAGATTTCATCTCAGGAAACAAACAGAAGTCGCGTGACTCAAGATCCGGTGAATAAGTCAGATTGTTTAAAACTGCGATGCTGTACTTGGTTAAAAACTTCTTGACCGGCATTGTGGAATGAGCTGGCGCATTATCATATTGAAAACATTTACCGTACGGTTTTTTTTTTTTTTGTCATTTTTAAAAGTCTCAGCAATCGCACAGATACTTAACCAACGGTCAGATCGAAACAGATCGCCGATTTTTTTCGATATTGTTATCAATTATTGACATGGAAGGGCGACCTGTTCGTGAATAATCTTCAACGGCTTTTCAGCTCTCTTGAAAATTCTTGAACCACTCTAGAACACTTGAATTGATAAACATTACTTGCCATATACTTTTTTCAATAAATTATGATTTTCAGTAGCACTTTTTTCAAGTTTCATGAGAAATTTCACAACAATTCGTTGCTCACTTATCATTTTTCTGGCGAGATAAAAAAAAAAAAAATAACTCCAATGCGAATGCTGGCTACTTGGGTATACGGATTTTTTTACAGAAGCGAGATGCACCGTATTCGAAACAGAAGGTTTCGTACTAAATAGCTGTTGGCGCATGCGTACTTCTTATGTAGCAGCGCCGTTTCGTTATTTAATAGCCACGCCTAATTTATGTTAGAAGGCACAATGCCCTATATTTTGTAATTTGTTAGCATTAGATTCATGGCTCTCTGAAAAGTACAGTTGCCCTCTGGAAACAGTAGAAATGATAGGATATACTGAATACAGCAATGAATTGAACAGTACGAACCATAGCTGATATTTTTTTATTAAATATCTAATAAAAATACTGTAACAATGTAGAGTATTTCTTCTGAATGAAAAAGTTTGCTAACTTATTACATTAATTAATTAAAAATCATTAATTACGCGTTTTTTTGTTTTCATAATATTGGTTTTTGTTGAGATGTATATTAAAAACATACTTCTTATATGTAACTTTTTACAGAATCATTATCACTTTTTAATTTCGAAAGAATTATTCCCTCAGATATTTATAATAATATTGTTTATTTATTTCTAACTCGATTTCTTTTTCCCATTATTTATAAAAAACAGTTATAATTTGAACCTCCAAGCAATTAAGAGGGCATGAAAAAAAACTTTTTCTATAAAAACTTTTATCTCCTTTTTTCTCCTCTCCTTTTTTCTCCTTTAGTCAAGTGGAATTGATTTTTGAGGCTGTTACCCGAAGTTTGTTTTCAAAGAAAATAATTTAAAATTATTATTCTAATTTATCTTCAATTCTTCATAACTTTTAATTTTTTTGATTTCTCTCTCTCTTTCAATTAAACAAGCGTTTTTTTTTTTTTTTTTGAAGAAAATGCATCACTTTTACCAATAGTTTCTTGAATTTTACGATGCTTATTATAACTCTGTCGTCCTATTTTAATATTAGGGAAAGGTATCTATATGATCCTAAAGTATATGAAGTTGCAGTAATCCGTATGTTAAAAAAAGAATGCTTAGGAAAAAAAAAAAGGAGGGTGGGTTGAAGGATGCAATTACGTTATTTTTCATGTAGAATCATCAGATACTTTTCCTAATGTCAAAAAAAGATGTATAAAATATTTAAAAAAAATTCCCTTATTTTCCCAATTTTCTAATGCAATAACCTTCTCTTTGAGCGAGGAACTGTTTTTATTCTCGGTTTAAGAATTTTGTGATGGATTTCATTTCGTTTCTTGCCTCTTCTTTTCACTTGAGCAGAATATTTTTCATCTGGAATTTAATTTGGAAATTTTTTGTTTGAAAAGTAATATTGAGTAAAGGCAATTACAAGCTGCTCTTTAGGGGACTTTTTTTATTCATATATAATTTGATTTTACCTCGTTTCTCTTATTGTTCTTAGGGCTTCCGTCTACAAACCATTTTGATTTCGTAAACTTAATTTTAATTCTATGAAATATATGCTAACCTATTCAAATATTTACTATTTTATCTATTTGGGTACAAAAAAAAATGTATCTGAAAGAACAACAATGGATGAAAGTTTGTACGGAATTACAATTTTCCTCCGATACTGAAAAATGTTTTTATTCTCCTTTTAATGGTTCAATTGTGGGTTTTCCAGCTTTTAAAAATATTCTAAAATATTTTTAAATCGAAAAAAAAAATTGTAACCCTACAGAAAAATTAATTTTTTTAAGCCTTTATATGTTCCTCTTTGCATTCAAAAAGATCAAAAAGTGAAGATTTGAGAACGAAAGTAGAAATTCCATAGGATTAATATTACGTCCTCGAAATCAAAATGGCCGGTAAATGGGAGTTTTAAGGCTCCCATCTACCATCCATTTTAATTTCATCACCTTAATGTTGATCCTATGGAATTTCTACTTTGATTCTCACATCTTTACTATTTGATCTATTTAAAGGCAATAAAGTGCATCCGAAGGAACAAAAAATAATAAAGGCTTCTGTGGAATTACTTTTTCCCTCTGAGATTTAAAATATTTTTAAAGACTGGAAAATTTACAATCGAATCATTAAAATAGCAGTAAAAATATTTTTAAAAATCGGAAGCAAAAAATAATTCCACAGAAGCATTTATTATTTTTTATTGTTTAAGATGCACGTCATTGCATTCAAATAGATCAAATAGTAAATATATGAAAACTAAAGTCCAAACTTCATAGGATTAACATTACGTCCCCGAACTCAAAATGGCGAGTAGACGAGAGCCTTAACTGTTACACAGATTTCACTTGATTTAAAACTGGTGTCGACTTACATCTCATGTAAAAGATTATATGGTCATTGGGCTATCACAATGTATTCAGAAGAGTGAAACAAAGGGGAACTATTTATATGAAATGAGATTCAAGGAATATTGAAATATATTATAGAAGAAGATCATACACACAGAGTGTCACGCAATGGAATGTTTTCTGACATGGTAAAACTATTTGGTATTGAAAACAGCATCCTTTCTATCTCAGTTTGCTTGCCTTCTAATTTTAGATTAAAAATTTTGTAATTACCTAAATGAATTAATTATGAAGGATTTCCTTTTTTCTGCGTTAAGCTCGTTTTTGCATTCGTATAATCTGAAACTTGATTTTTTTGAATTTGAATTTCATTTCAGATCATCTCGTGAACTAAAAAATTGTTTTAAGAGAAAAATAAATATAAATTTTAATTGCTCTCATCTTCAACGTTGGCAGATTTACGTATTGGTGGGAATAATAAGTAAAATATCAGCTTTTGGTTTAAAAAGTTTTTTTTATTATTTTTTGAACTACCAAAGAACGTGGAGGTTTCGAATTTGAAATTTAATTAGCTGTTGGAAAAACGGATCTAATAATTTTGATCCACAACTGAAAAAAAAAAAAAAAACCACGCTATGAACGTTTTCAATTCTCCTCACTTTCATTAATGATTATTTTTCTAACATCGCATTTATAGCAATACGGGGTCTATAAGACCAAATAATAGGAACAACCATTAAAAAAGGAGTCGTCGTTCAACCGTCCAATAAACGTCCACCATGTGTTGTAACAGTGTGCCACAAAATGGCTACGAAGGGAAAGGTATCAGTCAAGCATTTGGCAGTGGGAGAGTTGCATGAAGAATTTCGTTCCTTATAAACGTGATTATGTCCGACCTATCCGATGTGAAAAGAGGCATGATAATTTGGAGTTTGCCTCGCTGGAGCGTCCGTGTCCAGAGCATCCAACCTTATGGGTGTTTCAAGGACCACTGTGTCAAGGGCTATGACAGCCTACACAAAAACCTCGGTAAGATGTTTTCTGCGAAGCACAACAGTGAACGAAATTCGAAGTTGAAGGATCGTTATTGATGGGTGTAAAACAAAATAGTCGCCCGAAAGGTAAGGCTACACTACCACAGATAACGTCCGGGATGAATGCTCACCTTCAGAACCCCGTATCTATGGAAACTATTCAACGGGAGTTGCATGACGTGAACATTCATGGCAGAGTAGGTATTCCAAAACCGTTAGTTGCGGCGCTTAATGCTATGAAGAGACTACAGTGGTGCCCACCTAAACAAGACAGAACTGCAATGGAAACAAATCATCTGGTTTGATGAATCCTCATTTGCATTATTCCAGACTACCGAATGTGTACTCGTCTGGCGAACACCGATAGTGGCATTTCATGTTGAATGCGTGGTTCTAATTGTGAAACAGGGAGTGGGTTCTGTGATGGTGTGGGGTGCAATATCTTCCTGTGTATTAGGGTCTCTCGTTGTTTTGAAGGGGGTGATCACAGGTGACCATTATCGAAGAATTCTTGCAGATCATCATCACCCTATGCTTCAGACTCTCTTTCCTGGAGAATGTCCAGTATTCCAAGATGATAACGCCCCTGTTCACACGTTTCCCTGTGTTTAAATATGGTTACATGAGCAATGACGAAGTGGAACATCTAACGTGGTGTTTCCAGTCACCTGATCTGAATATATTGAGTGTTTGTGGAGATTTTTAGAAATCCAAATTGGTTTTCTCCTCCACACTCACTATTTGATCTCGAGACTGCCCTGCACGAGTACTGGGTGCGAATTCCAAAGAACTTTCTTCAAAACTTTTATTTGTCAATCCCACGTCGAATACAAGTTATCATTCAGGCCAAAGGTGGCCCAATCCCTTTGTTAGATACTGGGTTCTTTATCAAGGATTGGTGACCGGGCTGGTGTTTAAATAGAAAAAATAATTATTACAACATTTAGTCCCGATTTCTGTGTTTTCAGTGTACTAAGGAACACGTCACAAACAAGTAGATTTAAAACGATTCAATTGGATTTTAAAAATACAACGTTCCTTCCTTTCCTGACCACGTTTTTTTTTCCGTACCCCGTTTCCTCTCTCCCCTGCTGGTTCCGTTCTAGCGTCGTTGAAACTTACTGGGTTGCCAGGTCCTCCTCTCTCTATACCTGACCCGCTGCCAGATCCCCATATTTGCTTGATCCTTTGCCAGGAGAGGGTGCTAGATTCTTATACCCTTACTAATAAAATTTTTTCATTCTTTCACAGGTGGTCCTATTATTATGTCCTATACCCGTATTTAACTTACTTCAACTCCGCTACACGGCGTATCTTAAAAGGAATTAGGACTCGGGAAAACGAAGCCAGCCACGAGCTCATGACCTTGACCACAGAGATACCATACACTTCCTATTTTTCATATAAGATCAGTGTAAGGATTTACAATAGCTACATTTGTAAGGTGCATTTTGCTACATTTCAGTTAAATGCGCGTTAATTCTACCAAACGGATTATCCTCATTATATTCTAGATTTAAATAGACTGAGGAGATACTAACTGAACAAAGAGCTCGCCACTCATTTATTAATTGGTTTTATTAACGTCTCACTAGAAGCAACACGAGGGCTATTGGCAACGGACCTCGTCATTTAAGAAACCTCTATCAAGTAGCGAGGACTATACCTGATTTAGCCCTACCTCTCCTAACTTCTACACCACGACATAGGGGGGAATTGGAACCTTGACAGATTTAACGTGCATCAGCCTCAGCTAAGTGGCTGGTCTTTAGAGACAACAGGACTCGAACCCTCGTTTCCACGAAAACAATGCCTGCCTCGTGTCCACATTGATACAAGTAAGGACTTGCTTGACCGCCCCTCGCATCCACACAACATCAAAACGAGGAGAAAATAATTTTGCATTTTGCATGCTGTTTGGCATGTTTTGCTTTGGAGTAGTTTCTCTCGCGCGCATGTCAGACAACTTTTTTATTATCAATTTTTTTTTTTAATTTTCATTGGTGTCAGACCCTGCGTGTGTTTACTTTTGTATATGAACGAGTTGTATGAGTTGTATAGTTCGTTCTTTTCGTTCTTCGTGATGCTTAATGTTATTCATATATCATAGGGTATCGTTTACTATCTTTACGCATATTTGAAAAGTTATTATAAAAAATTATTAATGAACTTTAATTGTTGAGTTTTCCAAAAATTCCACCCCAGTAATTTTTTTAGTACATCTAAACTATACTACGCGTATAGTAATTTCTCTTTCTTCACTATGGTCTTCGGCACGGCAATCAATGTCAGCACAATGATTTTTATATTAGGAATAGTTTAGTTTAGTTTATATTAACGTCGCACTAGAAGCAACACGAGGGCTATTGGCGACGGATCTCGTAATTTTGAACCACGGTCAAGTGACGAGGACGACACCTGAGCTGGCACCCCCTCTCCTAACATCCACACCACGCCAACGGGAGGACTTTGGGACCCAAACAGATTTTACGTGCATCAGCCCCGGCTACACGGCGGGTCTTTGGCGGCCAATGATCGAACCCGCGACTGAACGAAAACCGCCGGCCGCTAGTCCACGACCTTGACCACTAGGCTACCGCGGCCCTTATATTAGGAATAACGAGGACTAAACGGAGATTTATTTTCATCCACCACCAATTTGTTGTACTATTTTGTTGTATGGAACTATTACTATACCAACTAGATTACTCCAGAGGACAGCCACTCGCCAGCTACGACATGGGTCGAGAAACACTTCCAGCTAGAAAATTGTTTTGAATCAAGTGGCAGAAATCTTCGGAGACACAAGTATGAACAATTAAGTCCATCGGATCTCATCAGAGAACTTATCTGATACATTCTGTGAGCATAAAGCTTCAATTTATATCCTTTCTTGTTTATGCTTGTTTTTGTATGGTGACAATCTAAACAATAAGAATAATTAGCAAGTTTCTGTGATGAATCTCCACCACCACCACAAAGACAGTAAAGAATACATTAAATTTACAATCTATTTAAGTATGATAAGAATAAGTGGTCATGGTCGCTGGCTCCCGGTTGTCGGGTTTCGTCGAGTTACAGGTTCGAGGCTTGATGCCACTAAAGATCCGCCGTGTGGTCGTGTAGTCCCAAGCACTCACATTGACATGATATTAAAGTTTGGAGTGATAGATGTCAGATTAGTATCATCCTCGGCACTTTAACCGAGGTTCAAACATACAAGGATTGTCATCAATAGCTCTCATGTTACGTTAATATACCAGACGTTATATATACTGCGACGTTAATATACCAGAAAATCATGTTTAGAATGAGCATGTTTGGTCAAAAGAAATACATTAACTGTAAATGACAAATAATTTAAAGTTAACTGTTTGTATTAACTGCTACAAGGTGTTTTCGAATGAATAGGTACGAAATGTCGTAACAACGTAGTCGTTAATATATTTGACCATGCTTCTATGGGAGAACGTAGCGAGACATCTAGGGATGCGAATGAGTCTCCGGCGTGGATCGGAGCATGCGCGGGCACCCGGATGCACAGGAGAGAGATAAGAGGCTTTTATAAAGAGCGCCGTTCAATTGACGCGGCAGTGCGTGTGAGGACACGATGGCGTTCACATTGCAAAATTCGACACTTGAGGAGCAACGAGGCATTATCCGATTTCTGATAGTGAAAGGTGCTACGCCCTCCGCTATTCATCGCCGGATAATGACCGTATACGGGGAAGACTGTGTATCCCACAAGTCAGTAAGAAAATGGGGTGCCAGTTTTCGTACGGGCTATGAGATATTGGTGGAAGACATGTGACTAGGCCAGGTAAATACAGTCATCACGGCCGATCTCATCGACAAGGTGGACGACCGAGTGAGAAGTGATCTGTATGTCACATTGCCAATGTTGGCGGTGAAAGTGAATGTCCACTTTGGAATAGTGTGGACAATGGAGAACAGTGTGGACAGGTTGAGTAATCGGAAGTTGAGTGCGCAGTGGGTTCTGAGGCAGCTCACTGATTATTAAAAAGAACTGCTGATGGGGCTAGCACTTCAACATCTGTTTCGGTACTATGCAGACCCTTCTCTCCTGGAACGGATCGTCAGAGATGATGAGAGCTGGTGTCATCACTACTAGCCAGAGATAAAGCGGAACAGCATGCAGTGGAAGCATGTGCCATCATCTCCCCTTAAAAAGTTCAAAGCTGTGGCAACAGCCGGCAAGGTGTTGCTCACCGTCTTTTTCGACGTCCAATTTCCGCTACTTGTTAAATTCCTTGAGCATAGAAGAATAATTAAGTCCGATGTGAACTCTGAAGCCCACGCAAGTCCATCAAGAACGAAAGACCGAGGCTACTCAGAGGGTGTAGTTCTTCTCCATGATAAAGCGCTACCACACTTCTCGAGAGTCACACACGTGGAATTATCCACGACCATCTGCCCTACAGCTTGGACATGTAACCCTGCAATTTCCAAGCGTTTGGTCCACCGAAATCACATCTGAAAGGGAAGAGCTTCAACTCGGAAAAAGAACTCAAGGATGCTGTGAAGGACTGGGTCTCGTCACGGTCACAGGAATTCTGGGAACAAGGAATCCTTCTGCTCGTTAATCAATGGGATCGATGTGATCAGGCCTATGGTGTAAACTTTGAATAAAGTCTTCATTTATATCCACAATATCGTTTCGTATCTTTCTTTTGAACATCCCTTGTATATCTTATAGGTATCGTCCTCTTCACTTGACCGAGATTCAAAATTGCGCTGTCTGTCGCTAATAATCCTCGTACTACATCTAGTGCGACGTTATTAAAACCAACCAACCAACCAACCAAAAGATTAGACTTATACCAACAGGAGCGCCTCATCAATCTGTGTTAATACTAGACAAGGGTACTAGAATCATTTTCAGTTGCGAGCATATTTCTAAGAAATAAAATTACCACTAGACGCGCTACATAATAATTATGCCATTATTTATTTAACATTTTGATAATAAGAAATTAATAACGTGGACTAAATTTAGGATTTTGGATCATTCACAATTTTCTCTTCAATATCGGCGAAGATCCTTTGGCAAATTGAAATGCACACAGTTTCTAGTTTTTTCCAAACAGAAGGAAACGAGATTAGGTAAATTAAGGGAATATACAAGAAAGGCAGCGAATCAAATTATAGGTAAGGAATACATAAATGAAATAGAATTGAAAGAAATAAAAGGGATATAAAGAATAACAGTCGACTGATAGATGTTACAGATTGGATTGATGCGTTGTAATTAATCTTTTGAATTGATCTGAATTCTTGTTAAATGCACTAAGATAAGACTCAATCATTTTCGAGATGTTTTCTTTGAAGCTGATGGGTCGGAGAGAAGATGAGAAGAGTGCGGTATCAGCTTCGAGCTATCGTCTTCGTCCCTGTTATGGAAAATGATGGAAATGGAAAAACCATGTTATGGAAAATGATCCACCATTAGATTAGTGTTCCTCCAGATAGGAGTGGGACTTCTTGCTTCAAATCCCTATTATAATACAACACTAAAAATCAACTCCGAATTCAGGATTTGGCTTATTTGCGAAAAGTAACTTAAAATGCGTCCGTTTTTGTGGGTGGATGGCGTTGCTAAAGCAAATTAATGTTATCATTTTGAACTTAAATGTCTTAAACAGTGCCTAAACTAGTTTAACACTGATCTATAGGTCTATTTTCATTGCCTCCGCTTCGATTTGTTGTAATTTCATTTCGAGTTCTCACTGTCAATGAGACATGGGTTCATCATTATACACTGGAAACCAAGCAACAATAAGAAATTAAAATGGAAAGTGTTTGTTTAATCTGCTCCAAGGAACACGAAGATGGTCTCATCGGGAGGAAAAATTATGTTGACGAATTTTTGGGATGCAAGAGACATCAGACTTATGGACATCTTAGAAAAAAAAAAAAAAAAAAAAACGTTCCATGGATAATAATATAAGTGAATTTCCCCAATCCCATTCTTAACCCGGGTATTATTTGAACCCAAATCGTTTAATGAAATTTAGTAACAAGAATTTATTTTTAAAGTTTCGCATTATTGGCTGTGAGTAATGTTAAAATATTGACTACAAGGACCAGTTCCTTAAATCATTATGTATCACTATTGCCCCGGCCATGAAAGATTTTATTTTTTTCGATTTATGAGAAAAGATGTTTTACATTTTTTATCAAGTCGCGAACGAGACTGAATTGTAAAACCCTCACGTGCCAGCTATGTTTCTTTCTTTCTTTTTTTTTTTTTTTGGTTGCGTCTTTAGTTTTCTTTTGGTTTCAGAAGAGGTAACAGAGCCATAAAATTGTCACGTGACTTTTCAAGTCGACTGCATAAGGACTATTGGGGCACTTTAATATTCTGTGTATATCTGCGTTTGCTTTAAGGATGATATTTATCTTGCTGAGTGTTTCTTTTTCAAATAATACGTTCAAGAAGTGTAAAGAATTTCGGTTTTATTTAAAAGACATCGGAATTCTGGTTGGATATGAGAAACGTACACATTTAACAGTATTTTTAGTTAGAAAATACTAATATGTCAATTTGCGATAAGTAAGTATTGTAACATCATTCATTTATAATATTATTGCTTCTAATATCATAGAAAATATCTCTGAAATAAGTCTTTTTCAGAGATGGCGTTACCTCAAATTCTTCAAAAAATAATGAATTGAAATTTTAAAATTTTATAGATATTCATCTTTCCTAAAATATCTTATTTTGATCCATACAAGAATTAGAAATTTCAAAAACCTAATTTTAAATCATTATTTAAATAGAGCTATGCCCATTTACAAGGGGAATTATGTAAACAACTCACTTAATTTTTTGTTTAGTTTAATTTTTATTAACGTAGCACTAGAGGTAAAACAAGGGTTATCGGCGACGGACCTCGTAATTTTGAACCTCATTCAAGTGAAGAGGACGACACCTGAGTTGGCACCCCCTCTCTTAACTTCCACACCACGCCACGGGAGGACTTTGGGTCCCGACAGATTTAAAGTGCATCAGCCCCGCTACACGGCGGATCTTTGGCGGCCAAGGCAAAAATATAAACCCGTGACTGAATGCAAACCGCAGGCTACGAAACCGGAACCATGACCACTAGACTACCGAGGACACATTTCTTGGTTGAGAGGTAACTGTGCTATGCTAGTAGAAATGTTCAACTTTATCTATAAATTAGAATACATTTGTTTTATGTAAAGAGAATGCGAACACATCTTTGACGTTCGAAAGCAATTTGAGAGGTCATGGATATGGAAAGTCTTTGTCTGGAAAAACTGATTTACCAGAAGCATTATTTTTGTCATTTACAAACAAATTCTAGTGTAGACATATGGAGAAATTTGTCTGTGTAAAGGATATGACACAAGCCGTATAGGCAATATTTTTACTCAAATTATCTATCGATGAAAAGCCTCAGTATGGAATTTGTCTACCAGATGCAAACATATCCTGCAAATTAAGAAAGACAGAATTGATTGCGGATATTTACCATTATAAAAATAGTTTACCTGTAACTGTTTTGGAGGCTAACAGAAGCGTTTTTAAAGATTTATTATTCCAGAATTATAGAAGAAATCTTTGCCTAGCTTTACCCAAAACCTGAATCAGAGTGGGAATAATGTCATACAAAATATATATATATATATATAAATAAATAAATAAATAAAACTCTTTGTAAAAACAGAAGTCCTCTCTTTAGGCACATACGATGTTGTGACTAATTTTATTATAAACAACATTTCGAAGTTACAAATTTTGAAAAATTTTAGATTTAAGGCTGGTAATTATTCGACACAGGCAACTAAAATTTTGACAAACAGAGGTTGTTTAAATTAAGACACTCCTGCTTACGAAAGACAAATGTTATATGAAATGAAGATATACTTAAAAGGTTTGTTTTGGTTTTATTAGCGTCGCACAAGAAGCAACACGAGGGCTTTTGGCAACGGACGTCTTAATTTTAAACCTCAGCCAAGTGACGAGGACGACACCTGAGCTAGCACACCCTCTCCTAACATCCACACCACGCCATCGGGAGGACTTTGGGCCCCGACAGATTTAACGTACATCAGCCCCGGCTACACGGCGGGTCTTTGGCGGCCGAGGATCGAACACACGACTGATCGAAAACCGCCGGCCACGAATCCGAAACCTTGACCATAAGCTACCTAACGGGTAGAATTTGAGCCTCGGCAGAATTAGAGTGCAGTAGCCCCCGCTACAAGTCGGGTCTTCATTGGCATCAAGACTCGATCTCGTGACTTTGACAAAAACCGCCTACTGCGAAACTGCGACCATGACCACTAGGCTACTGAGATCGTAAGACTTAAAAGGAAAAATGAAAGGAAAGGATGGTGAAATTTTAAAAAAATGGGTATAATTTACATTATGGACAGGAATGTTTTGACAGTTAAGTACTTTAAAATTAAAACTCATTTTTCTCAAAAAGTGAATTTTTCTTTTTAAGAAACTGCTATTCATAGGTGTGTAAGTGTTATAGGACATGTTCATAATTCTTGCGAATATGTACTGAAATGAGCTTTTTGTAAAAAAATTCAAAATTGTATTTTTTACAGATTTATTTGTATAAAAAAAACAATCAGATCTCACTGTGTCTAGTACAGTATTCCGTAAATTAATTAAAAGTACATAAGTAGACAAAAACTCATTTCAATATAATTATAAAAATATAATTCACTGATATAAAAAATTTCAAACTTGTATATATAATATAATTTTGAGGAAAGGTACTTCAAAAATTGCGAAATTAATATTTTTGGTATAGGGAGTTTCAAATGACTTAGAAAGTACCAATTTGTTCTTCTCTTTAGTTGTATTCGAAAAACATGATATATTATAATATTAAAAAAAATTTAATATTTTCCATATAATTATCGAAATAAGTTTCCTTGAAAACGAACAGTAAATTATTAGTATGTAAATCTGTTAAAGCTCTAGTCTACCTATCATTTTGAATTTGTGTACGTAATGTTATTCCAATGGAATTTCTACTCCATTTTTCTCATTTATCCTAAGCTCTGACTACAATTTGTATGTAATAAAATACATCCAAAACAGCAAAGAATAATGAAAGTTTCCGCAAAATTCCAATTCCCCCCCCCAAAAAAAACTTTTAAAATTACTTTTGCTCATATTTTCATGATTCCTTTGTGCTTTTTCTGGTCCTTTACATATTTTCAAAAATAGGGAAGAAATTTATCCATAGAAAACTGGTCTAAATTTGAGGACGAAATTCCATAGGATTAACATTTATGAAACCCTAATGGCATGCAGGCGGAATCTTTAATATTCACATTTCTATATCTAACGTTGTTTACTATTCCAGAACAACATAGATAGAAGTTTATTTTAACAGTGGTCAAATGATAAATATTTATTTGTTTTAAGGCCTACCTTCGAAGAGCAATTTTTTAAATAAATAAAAAAAAAATACTTTTTCGATGCATTATATTATAGAATAGGGTTAAAATTATAAAATGTAAAACCAGAATAAATTTAAATAATTTTAAATATTTTAGCTCAAAAGATGCATAAAAATAGCAGTTAAATGACACTCATGCAAAACATGAAAACTAAAATTTAAATATCTTTATTTAAATTCTGTAAAGTTTATTATGAAAATTTGAATCTACTTCATTATTTGTGCCTCTCTCACAATTATAACCCTGATATAATTAAATACTTATAGGAAGTCGTACTTTAACATACAGAAAAAAACGTAAATATTTGCGATGATTTATGGCTTTTATCAACAATAAAATGCAAAATATTTGCATTATAGCAATAAAGAGAAGTTCAAATCCTAAATTCATCTTCATAGAGTAATCCATGAAAGTTTCATAACATTAAATACAAAACCTTTTTCGATATGATGTTTTGCACTGAAGCAAAATATGAAAATCTTAATTTTGATAAAAAGCTAAAAATACATTTCCACCCCCAGAAACTTACCTAATTAATTAAAAATTTACCATTAAAAGGCCTCTGATTTGTAAACTTCATTATGTGTGTTACTTAAATTCGTTATTTTTTTTTATTCCTGATGGCCTTTAAAACTTTCCTATGCTTACAGTGGCTCAAACAATTGAGGATACACCTTACTTTCACTTGATAAATCCAACTTTTAATGAAAATAACACATTAACTAGA
>BMAW01056254.1:104381-121805 GCA_019974015.1 Nephila pilipes
ATTTTCGTTATTTTTACTGTAAATTAACCCTTTTATTACGTATAAAAGTAAAAATACGTCTTCTATTCTAGTTAATGTGTTATTTTCTTTAAAATTTGGATTTATCAAGTGAAAGTAAGGTGTATCCTCAATAGTTTGAGCCACTGTATATTATTTAAATGTTACTTAAATTTTACTGTTTCACATGTTAATTGAACTATTCTTTATTTTATCGGAGACAGGCGATTTTAATAGATGATAATGGTTTTTCTCATTCCATACTCTGGTTATGGAAGTCAGTTTTAAGAACATTAAATATTGATTGTTTGTTAACGTCGCACTCGGAAGTAATACGAGGGCTCTTGGAGATGTACCACTTGCATTTCATTTTTGGTTAAGAAACGAGGATGACACCTGAACTGGCACTCGGGTAAGATCGTTCAACTTCCACACCAAGATAAGGTGAGGAATTTGACCATCGACACATTTCCCCTCATTACCCTCAATACACGGTAGGTCTTTAGTGGTATCAGGACTCTTCTTCACGACTGGATGGAATGGTCGCCATCCGTGAGCTCGCACGGTATCCTAGCGGTCAAGGTTCCGGATTCGTGGCCGGCGGTTTTCGTTTCAATCGCGGGTTCGATCCTTGGCCGCCAAAGACCCGCCGTGTAGCCGGGGCTGATGCAAGTTAAATCTGTAGGGGGCCAAAGTCTTCCCGTTGGTGTGTGTGGATGTGAAGAAAGGGGGATGCCAGCTCAGGTGTCGTCCTAAACGAAAACATTTTGACCTTGGAAAAATTTTTGAAAAAATTTGGACCTCGGTTCAAAGAATAAAATTTTTAATTTTTTGATGGTTCAAAAATATGACATCCAACATTAGAAACAGTATTAGAGAGTTGTAACTAGTTATATAAGTTCGCGTAGCCGAGAAGTAATGGCATGGATCTAATTGCCGATTACTCGATCCTCTTCAAAAACACTGAAGATACACCGTGATGAAAGGTTGATGAACTTGAAATATGTTGGACTTGAAGTTTCTTCAATGGCGTGATGTGGATAGGGAGAATGTGGAGGGGAGTTGAATGCATCAACCTCCTCATGTGACTGTGGCTTAAAAATTACAATGCATGTTGCCTTCGGATAGCATACCTAGTGACAGGAAGAAATTAGCAGCCAAAAGTTAACCTATTACAGCCGTATTTTCTATAACTCGGTGTTTTTGTTACACGATTTCTGTATAATATGGAAAGAAAATTGCTCAGCTCTCCATTAAAGCGGTCTCTTTATAACGCGTGTTTTGTACGCAAAAACATTCCAACAAAACATAAAAATTTATCTATGACAGCACTTGCTCGATGCGCTAAATTTTGTAGTTGATATTAGTGGATGGATGTTTCCCTGTTTATCAAGAGGCTGAGGTAGCCTAGTGGACATGGTTTTGGAATCGCGACCGTTGATTTTCGTTCAGTCGCGGGTTCGATCCTTAGCAGCTAAAGACACACCGTGTAGCCAGATCTAATGCACGTTAAATCTGTCGGGGCCCAAAGTCCTCACATAGGAGGAGTGGTGTGGAAGTTAGAAGAGGGGGTGCTAGCTCAGGTGTCGTCCTCGTCACTTGACCGTGGTTAAAATTTGCGAGGTCCGTCGCCAATAGCCCTCGTGTTGCTTCTAGTGCGACATTAAAAAAAACTAAACTAAACCCTGTTTATCAATTCCACTTGTTAGTGAATTTCCATAAAAATAAGCAAACGATATCATTGCTCTCTTTTAATTTATTCAATGATTGTCTTTAAGGCATCCGTGCACTTTTAAGGCGTCATTTTTATCAAAATTTCCAATTTTCTAATTTTAATGTCCATTTAAAACTTAAATTTTTTTTCTTTCTAACAGTGTTTGAAATTTGCATATACCTTAATTAGAACTTAAATTAAAGGTATTTGAATTTTACTCGGTAGCTAATTTTTAATTGCATTTGAAAGTTTGTTTTTGATTTTTCACAAAATGAGTTTTCTCGACATAATTACATATGGCAACGTAGATATCAGAAAAAGTTATGTACCAAATTAATTTGAATTTTCAGGTATTTTCCTTATATAGTTTTTAAGAACTCTTTAATGATTGTAAATTCGATACGTTTTTAGTAATAAAGGTGTAAAACATGAATTGTTGTAACATTTTTTTTTTTGATTTTTCATTGCTATTTGACTCAAAACACAATAAAAATTGTTGTAATAGGATTTTTATCATGAAAGTAGTATCAGCCCCAAAAAATGTTATGATGAATGAGATAAAATTTACAGAATAATGATATTTTTGTTTACTTTTGATTTATGATTCATTAAACTAAAAATCAGTTATGTACTATTTTCATCATGTTTTCCGCTCCGATTTTTTTTTTTTTTTTTTTTTTATTTGAGTTAAAATAAAATTAATTAATGTGTTTTTCTTAGTTTTAGGCTATATTTTAGCATTAAAAATATTTTGATAGCAAATATCAATGTATTTCAAAAACTTTTATCCGTAGGTATACGGATACTTTAAATGTGTTCAGGCGCATGCGCAATAAGTATAATAAAGTTCTTTAGAATTTTTCATTTACGTTATTGGAATTGAACAACATTAGAGAACGTCTAGGTAGAAAATGTTACTTGCAGTAAAATTTATTTACCTGAAAAAAAAATTGTAATCCATTAGTTTGGAAAACGGTTGAAATAAATATAAAAGCAGAAAACCGTTAAAAAGAAAATGTATATCTCTCTAGTGGACTGAATCCGAGTTTTAAATTGCTTGAAGAACGGAGAAAAAAATATTTTCTATTGCAGAACAGATAAATTTGAAACAGACGAAAACAACAAATTTGCGGTGAATGTATATACTATTCCGACATTAAAGAAAAATAAATTGGTAAAACTATTAGTTAGTTTAAAAATTTTAGTCATAATTTTATTATATGAAATACGTATTATATTCAGTAAACCCAAATTCAAATATACAAACATCTACATATTCATTGTAATTTCTGTATGGGTGTATTATAAAGTTTTATTAACCGTGTCTGTCCCAACTTCATACTTTGAGAATTGAGTTTTTCTACATGTCAGAATAGGTTTGATTTATGCAAATTTTCTTTCTGAGATTATGTATAATGCGGCATAAATTCTTTTAATTTATATTAATTTTGAGTTTCTTATAATGCGGTTTCCATATAATGCGGTATAAAGTGATCTGATTGGTCATATGTCTATGTTTCTCATAACGCGATTTCCGTAGATTTTATTTCCAGATTTAGTTCCTGAATTAGTTCTGAGTTTCTTGAAACGTGGGAAGAAAAAATCAGGTTACAGGAGACTTAACTGTAACAGAAATTTAATATGTACAAATGAAATCATTTGCGAGTTTATTTTCTTTTGCATTTGATATATTGAAGAAAAGATTTTAAAATTGAACCGCATTTTCAGTTAGTTGGTTGGTTTTATTAACGCCGCACTAGAAGCAACACGAATGCTATTGGCGGTAGACCTCATAAATTTGAACTTCGGTCAAGTGATGAGGACGACACCTGAGGTGGCACGACCTAGCTTTCACACCATGCCCACGGGAGGACTTTGAACCTCGACATATTTCACGTACATCAGCCCCGACTTCACAGTGGGTCTTAAATTGCATCACAGGCTCAAACCTACGTCTCGATGAAAATCGCCAGCCGCGAGTCCGTTACCCCGACCACAAGGTTATCGCGCTCTCGCAGTTTCGAACAAAGTAATATTTGCTTAGCATAGTAAGATAAATTAATACGTAATGGTCTTTAGAAGAACGAAATGGAAAACAGTGTAATTCGGCAGTGAATTCAAACCATGCTATTAATTTTTATTTTTTTTCTTTCCCAAAGAATTATTCGGATTTTAGGTCCCGTTCGAAAACAATAGATAAAAAGAATATAAAGTTTTTATCCTAGGTGATAGTATTTTCTCTGCAATTACTTTCAGTTGAATACTTCCTTAAAAAGGATGTAAAATACTTGTAAGTATCAACATCTTTCTTTAAAATTTTTTATCCATATTTATAGCTTTAATAATGCTTTATATTGGTGATTTTAAGATTTCCCATTTTTTTTACCTCGTGTCAAGTTGTGGATTCGAATTTCTAAAAACACATCGGGAAATTTGGCTGATATACATTAAATTTCTTGAGGCTCAATATACTCACTTGGAATGGTATGGAAATGAAAAGAATGGGGTGTCAGTTCAGATGTCGTCCTCGTCAAGTGATAAAGGCTTATAATAATGAGGACCGATACAATAGCTCTTGCTTCTAAGAGCGACGGCTTAAAACAATCAGTCAATCAATAATTGGTCGTAATATTTTTCCAAGACGTGCCTTGGAATCCTACTAACAGTTTTAAAGCACACCAAAAATGTGGTGCTTCTATGTAATATAGGAGTAAAAAATGTCAATTAAAAAAACTTTCATAGAAACACTTATTTCTAATTTTTTTCTGAATGATTCTTCCAGGTAGTTTTTTTTCCAATACTCTTAAGAAAGAGAGAAACATTTTTGATACCTTTCATATTAAGGAAAATCTCTTAATTGAATGTAAAACTATTTTAATTTAAATCATACCGATATTTTAATAGTTTTTTGCATAGTCAGCAAGGGACATATACATTTATCTTACTGGTAATTCTATCTTCATTTTTTTTTTATTTTGAAGGAAAGTTTTATATTTGAATTCATCAGAACATGCTCTTTTTAAAAAAATACAATATTAACTTACATACGAAAACGAATGTAAAGTTAAAATAGTAATAGCTAATATTCCATCTAAAATACTTTTCATTTTACTTTCCAAGGTATATGGATTGTATAGCAGTAATTTTTGAAAATAAAAAATATTATTCATCCATTCATACACACACACACACACACATATATATATATAAATAAAGCTTATGACTTACCTTTATTATTTATAGAGTCATTATGCAATAGTTTTTAATATTGTTTTTAGGCCTAATTTGGTATCGAATTTTATCATTCAAAATTATTTATAAAATAAAAATTCTTATGGATTTCACGTACCGTTTGAAATTATACACATAAATTTAGGTGCATACATTCTATATTTTGAGAAAATGTGTCTTATATTATACATTTTAAGATATATTTTTAATTTGATGCCGAACGAAAAAATCAAAAAGGAGCTAAATATCTTTTTTTAAAAAAAAAAAACAATTTTTGCGATCGAAAAACACTTCTTTTATCACATTACTATTGTTAAATATTCTCTCACCTTAGCCGAACTCACCTCTCCATCCTGATACAGATCCCCCTCATTCCAGGGGCGACGCTGGTCAGACCTTTCCTCTGACGTCATAGTCCGGATCTCCATAGCGACGTATAGACGCCGAATCAGTCTTCTCTCGTTCAGTACCGAAAGAGCATGTGCTCTGGAAGGGTGTGCGCGTTTCGGGCAGGGTGGTTCAGTACGCCCCTGTTGGCCCCGTGGACGGGATTATTCTTCACGGTCGCCCCATGCTGTCGGAAGGGGGTGACATGTTGATTATCGTTTGGATATGAGTGGTTGGGATGTGTGTTTTTTATATCTATTGGACTACTCGCTTGGACTACTTTTGAAGGATTTTGATATTGCAATATAAAAAGGTAAGGTTATTTTAGTATAATAGAATATATATTAAATATTTGTATTTGGCTATAATGTTAATGGTTATTTGAATATTTTTTGTATGTGAAACTTATTTTTTTTTGGCGTGGAACTCTCCAAGAATCAAAGAAATTTGATTTTGTCTAAATTGTTCATTTTAGTGATAGATAATTATAATATTTGCACATACTATATATTGTCTCTATACATAACCAACAATGGCCTTTATCTATAAATTGTCCTGGTTTTTTGGATGTTATGGACCATGTCTGAATGATGTCAATATTAAACAGTTTGTTTTTCGTGTACTGATTGTTATGTATGCAAATATATACAATTTATATATGAGGAAAAAAGTTATTCAAAAAAAATAAGTAGCTTGTATAATATCTACGACAAAAGTACAGATGTTGAAAAATGTATTAATTGTCAGTAGTTTAAATGTGAGTAAATAGATCCAAATTTGAGTGTAGTGTTAAAATATTTAAAAAAATATATTTTTTTTTTGTAATTGTAATTTTTACTGTGTTATTAAATTTTGACAATACTCAACATTTTTTTATTGCCATTTGTCATATTGTTTGTATTTTATTTTACTCAGTGATATGAAATACGAAACATATTCACTGTGAATGACATATTATTGCTATAACAATTTCCTTTATAGGGATTGAGATCCTAGAATTAACGATGCTTTGGTCAAAATTAGAAATTTCAGTAATGATTTCTTAAGAAAAATGATGAGCTCTATAATTT
Organism: Nephila pilipes; assembly: GCA_019974015.1. NCBI lineage: Eukaryota > Metazoa > Arthropoda > Arachnida > Araneae > Nephilidae > Nephila > Nephila pilipes. The sequence continues at coordinate 110,781 of BMAW01056254.1, forward strand.
GAAATGCAGTGGTTTACGAAGAGTTTTTGAAAAGAACTATTTTGTTTTAAGTTGAATAACTAAATATCTTTGATTCGGATGGGGCATTTAATTATTGTTGGAAGTGGTATAGTTTTTGTTAAAATTATTTTCTCAATTTATATTAAGAGTTAAAATGATTGTTAGTGAACGATAGTATTTTGTTCGTGAAAAGTATAGCAAGTGAAAAATAACAGATCTTCATTGAGTTGTATATGAAACAAAATTATTTTCAATAATAGTTGAAAAATTAAAATTTAAATATATGATGAGAAAGTGTTTTTAAATTTTATTCGGTATTTTTAAATAATAAAATAGAGTATATGAATTTTTATTCAGGAAGTATCCTATCCGATGAGATTTGTACTGGATTATTTGTTCTTTATGTCAGTATTATTATAAAGATTTGTGCACAGTAAAATGGTATTCGTTTTTATTTTAAATGTGAATTTTTTTAACAAATGAATAACAACCAAGATCGCATGAAATTTTAGTTCGAAGTTGTTTCAAAACTTCCTAATAAATAAAAAGTAATATTCGATTTAATTAAAAAGTTCTTATCTATGACGAGAAATAAAATATTCATAAACAAAACTCTCTAAGCAAGTTTCGGAACAATTCATTTTAAAGAGGTTGCAAATAAATCTTCTTAAGCGACAGGAAATTTCAAACTATTTCATTTGTAGAAATAATAGAATAAATTCGAGTAATTTTCTTGCACGTATTTACATCCCTGACTGAAAATACACTGAAAGGAATTGAGCAGATTTTTTTTCCAAGTTATAACACCCTTATTGAAAAAAATATTTGAGTAATAATACGGCTTCTTTTCTCCATGGGTTTTAAGGTTTTCTACAAAACGTTGGCAAAACAATGACTGAGAATTTCCTTTGTCGCAACAGAGTGTGAATAATTTTCTGAAGTATCTATTTTTTCGATCACATTTAACGTTTTTATTTCGCTATGCCTTTCAAAATACTCAATTAAAATTGAAAACAACTCGGAAATAGTATAGTGTGAGATAATAATATTATCCAATTTTATATACATAGAAACTGATGTTTTAGGCTCAAAATTGAAGTTCCTTTTCTACTGTCTGTTGACATCAGGTAAAGATTTAATTTCATCCTAAACTAATTACACAATGATATTACTTATAATACTTTTTGATAAATAACTGTAGGTGTACGTAATTCTTTACGTAACATTCCTGACATAAATATTCGATTTGAGTATCTATCGAAATGAAAAAAAAAAATTGTTTTTTAAAATAGATTTTGTAAGGTAAAATATATAAAGTATAAAATTATTTCTCCGATCAATAACACAATATTTATTTTATTTTTTTATATCCACAATTTTGTTTTGACCATCGATTTTAATGTTAGGATGAGATAACTTGTAATGAAAGCAATTATTGTCAGAAAAAGATGACCAAACCGAACGAAGACACCTAGCGGCAAGAAAATAAGTGGAAGGGAAAAAGCGCTAAATAGAACGGTTTTAATGGTAAGATCCTAACTAAAAAGATGTTCGAATTTTACTTCAACGTGAAATAAAATTGTTCATACAGGAATTTTAATTTTACTTACTGAACTAATTTCATGGGGTTCAAAGTCTCGAATGATATAACTACTAAAAAAACCTTAATGACTTCTGACATTTTCCCAGAAGCTAGACTAAATTAAGATGTATAAGGATTAACATATTTAATTAACTTTTAAATTTGTTTTCCATTAACGGTATAGATTTTTTTTTACATATTAATTTTTCATCATAAAAAGGCATCATAAAAAAAGCTGCAATATAAAATTTCGTAATTTTTTGATTCTGAGCTTAAGAAAATGTTTCCTAATGTTGTGTTTCAAATATTTGATTACAAATATTTTTTTACTGAAAACTTTGTTTTTTTAAAAATAAACTGTATGGTGCTACGTGGTCAGATGGCCTCTTCATCGAATTATTGTTTCGAGCACCAATTCCATTCAAACGATGTCGTGCTGTGAGGTTGAAGCGCATTAAATATGCCGAGGCTCCATGTTCTCGCGTTTGTATGGTGTGGAAGTTTGGAGAGTTGGTTGCCTGTTTGGGCGTTGTCCTCGTAACTTGACCAATGTGCAAAATTACAAGGCTTGTCATCTGTACTCCTTGTGTTGCTTCCTAGTACAATGCCAATCAATCAATCAAAACAAACTGTAGATTTTTTTTTCAAATTCTGAAAAAAATCTAAAGAGTAAGATATTTAAGAAACTTCAATTATTAAATACTGTAAAATTGTTATTTGTAACGTGTTAAAATTCCTACATATTTTGATTCTGAATGTTATAAAATTATGAAATCCAAATTTCTATGCATTTATCTCCAATTATTCAGAAAATTCTTCATTTTGAAATGACAAAAGAAAACCAATAAGTTTTAAGGGGCCGTATAATGGTTTTAAAATCTTTATTTTCGATCTTCGTTACTCATACCGTACGGATAAAAATGAGAAAATATCATGAATAATCTCTCACGATGTGTTTTGGTAAATACCAAAATGTTTTCCAATTAACTGAAACTCGGGATTGGAATCGAGTAAAATATGGTGTGTAGAATGTTTAAGCAATATGCATTTTAATATCTAGAATACATCTACACCTAGTTTGGCGCACCATACCCATATTTTGCTCTTGCGCGTTTAAACGTCACCATCATTCACACGTATATTTCCATTTAGTCTTGTTAATCAATTTTTACCTTTTTTAATGGGTTTTCTTCGACTCGCATTGTAACTATGCCTGGGTCAAAACTTCAAAGCTTTTTCTCTCACATTTTAAAGTGCTCAATTGAGCTGAAATTTTCTATACTCGATTGTTCTGAATGACAATACGATAATTTAATTATAATTAATAAAAATCTGTTGATTAAAACTATTTTAAAGAATTAAATTTTCCTCCAAGTTTCTCGCCAAATCCGTCGCCAAGGTTAAGGGATCATTGATCAAAATTTCTTTTTTTAACTGGTGACATATCTATAAATCCATCTTTTTCTTAAAAGAGAAGCGTTGCAGAGATGCAGCAACTCATGTTCGTAACATTGCTCCTCATCTTCGAGATAGGAAAATGGTGCGAAAATTTAAGGCCATAAAAATTATGTTACGTAAAGTGTGAAGTTTGAAAAAAAAAACCATGTTTGAAAAGATCGTTTTTTTTTACCAATATAATTTTTCTCTCTTTCAAACGTCTAAATCCCACTTTCATAATGTTTGGTGCAGTCTAGCCACATCTGGCTCTTGCGCCATTGAACTCAGTCGTCATCATCATCATCCTTACTATATTCAGCGGTGTAGTAATATTACAAAAGAAGTGGAGCCACTTAAAGTTGCCCTCGACTGAAGAAAAGTAAAATTAAAGAGCAGATCCTTAACTTAGGACACAGCTAAAAGTTCTAAGATATATCCAATATTATTGAAGTTCATAAAGTTATAACTGAGGTGACCAATTGTCCTCCTTTTCTAGGGGGCCGCGGTAGCCTAGTGAAGGCTTCGGATTCGTGGCCAGCGGTTTTCGTTCTGTCGCGTGTTCGATCCTTGGCCGCCAAAGACCCGCCGTGTAGCCGGGGCTGATGCACGTTAAATCTGTTCGGGGCCCAAAGTCCTCCCGTTGGCGTGGTGTGGATGCTTAGGAGAGGGGGGTACCAGCTCAGGTGTTGTCCTCGTCACTTGACCATGGCTCAAAATTACGATGTCCGTCGCCAATAGCCCTCGTGTTGCTTCTAGTACGATGTTAATTAAAACTAAGCTAAACCTCCTTTTGTAGGTTTTGTCCTTTCTCGAAAAGTGTCCTCCTTCCTGTCATTCTTTGCGGTTATTTTAAAATTAATCTGTTAATCTCTATTCACAGTTGCCGCACCAAACCATTACGCAACTGTTAAATACAAAAAACTTTCAGGATATTCAAAAGTTAGATGGCTTGTTTTAATACCTATTTTAGAGCGTGTTTCACAATTATGAGTCTTACTGTTCATGTGTTGTTGTTTTTTTAAATTTAGATAAATGTCCAAAAATTCTGGAATAATTTTCAATAATGAATAATCATAGATATTAATGTATTTTATACATAATCAGGAGTCTATTTTCCTCAAAACGATTCAAAGGATTGAAGATGAACATGTTTCAGCTACAGAAATTAGTATTATTTTAAAAGATTTTGTCCTTTAATATAAATCACGATTTGAAGAAAAATTTGTTTAATAATGAAAAGAAAATTATCAAATTTAAAGAAATAAAATCCAACCATAATGGAAAAGTCTACCGTAGAAGTGCAGAACTTTTACCAAAGGTGTTTCCTAAATGTGGAATGATAGTCTGAAATAAATATCACAGGAAATAATAGTTTTCAATGGTTTATTTTTTTACTTCATCGCAAGTAAATTGAACAGATATTGAGAAATGTGTTGAGTTTTTATTGAAAGAAATACCTCATATTTAAAATGGATGACAAATATTTGTTTGAAAAAACGAGAAGACTGGATGTATATTTAAATGCTGTTAAATTAGAACAATTGCAAAATCAACATGTTAAAAATGATAAAAGATGGGTGAAAATATTTAACCATTTCAAAAATAAACACATTCGATATGTAAATTTAGTTACTCTTGTTGAATTTACGTTGTGCTGGCCTCGAAATAAAGCAGTAATTGAAAGAGTTTTTTTCAATTGGTAAGGATTTTTGGACAAGTGAGAAATGACGATTGAATATTGATATTCTAGCTGTTTCACTTATTGTTAAATTCAGATTGAAGGATATTTCTTTACTCCGAAGTTTCGAATATAATGATAGAAAATGCTACAGAGACTAAAAATATTTATTCGATGGAAAAATACTCTTTTAATTAAATAATTAAAAGGGATGTAAGCATAAATAGTTTATTTTTGTTTTAATTAATAAAATGTTTTTTATTTTTGCTGTATGTAGAGGCCGCAAGTTTTCCCGTTGGTATGGATATTGTATGTATTGTATGTACAAGGGTATTGTATGTTGGGAGAAAGAGAGAGAGGGTGCCAGCTCAAGTGTCGTCCTCGTCACTTGACCGTGGTTCAAAATTACGAGGTCCGTCGCCAATAGCTCTCGTGTTGCTTCTAGTGCGACGTAAATAAAAACTAAACTAATTTTTTTTTTGTTTTATTTGCTTAATATTTTTTCGTCCTCTATTCATTGTAAAAGAAATTTTCACCTATTTATAACACTAATACTTGTTTATGATATAGTTGGCAAAGTTTTAAAAATATTCTGCAAAAGCACTATATTTTATTTTAATATGCTTATTTAAAAGCAAGCAATAGAGCTTGCATGAGAACAGATTGGACTGCAATGTCTTAGTCAAAAACAAAAATTTATTTTTGTAAAATTCATTTTAAGTGGAAATCAAAAATCTTTGAATTAATTTAAAAACTTACTTTATCAATAACATAATTGCTGAATGTAACATGTATATGAAAGTTAGTGTAAATAGCAATGTATTGCATTGTTCTTCTCACTTAAAATATTCAGAATTTTACTTAAATTATACCATACATTGTTAATTCGATCAAACGCGAAATTGATATAAAAATTAACATATTTTAACATTATAATTATTGTACTATATGATATAATACATGATAAATTCAAAAAAAGCCGGAAAATATATATTCTTTCCTTGATGATGTAATTCTAACTATATGCCTATAATTCTATATTTTGTTATAAAATATGTGCAGGAATTTCATAAAAAATATTATTCTGATTTTTGTATCCTAAGGAGCAATTTAAATGTACAATATAACAGCGAGTATCTTAAAGTTTTTCTTCTTTTTAGTATGAAAATATGCAACAAAAAATATATTTGTATAATTTTTCATATGGATGGAACTGAAATTAGAGATCTTGGTATTTTGTGAGTCAATGGCTACTAAAATGGAAGGACCCGTTATTGAGACACAGATGTAAGCAATTAAATTACACAAACAATGCAATTCTAGTTACACAATAACTATATAGTGTTATATGAAAATATACATGATTTGAAACCATCTGCACAAAGTTCGAAACTCCATATAATTAATAAAACCATCTAAATTATTCAAATGGAAGAGGAAGTAGCTTTCAAGAAATCAAGGAAAATACCTCAGGAAATGAATATTGAACTCGAAACCAAATTTATATTCAGCAAACGAAACATATTTATTACACTTAACATATATACCGTGTATGCAGAAATTTTTAAATTAATAAACTATGAGTGCATGAGTAATTTTTGATGATTTTTCTTTGAATGCTATTGCAGATTAGAAATTTTGAAAATAGTTTGTATAAAATGAAAATGAAATAAGTCAAATTAATGATATTTCACAGCAGTATCGAAATCGCTTATCCCTACAACATGTCAAGGCTAAATTAAAATTTAATGGAATACTCTCTCGATAATTCAGTTGATATTAGACCAAAGCACCATTAGATGTAAAAACGCCGAATGACTAGAAAATCACTAAAAATAAACCAATTAAACAGGAAAAGCTGCTTATTATATAAAATTTAATATTCGTAAATAAAGTGTCAAATATACGAAATAACTCGCATTAAGAAAAATTATTTTTGCATCAATAGTCTGTTTTATTTTTTTGTAGCAGGCCCCTCAGGGTATTGTTTTCTTCTGGCAGATACGGAAAGTATGACACCGAAGCACCATATTTTCTTTCACTTTGGGTTTACTGTCTTTGCCAACACAGATGAAGCGCCCCCTCCCCGGTATACCCTAGGGATCCTACCCTATTTTTGATCCTTCCTCTAGTTAATCAAATTTTCCTTCCCCCCCAACTTTTATCAAACTCTTTGAACACAATTACGCCATGTTTTGCGGTAACACAGCCATATCTAGCTCTTGCACCATGTATTGAAGATGAAGATATAAAATAATTTTCAATGACCTGTCAGCCTGTTAAAAAACACCAGTTTCGTGGAAGGATCCAAAAGGTTTAGGGCCGGATTATAGTGAGAATGTAATCTTAATAGCTATAAACAGTGGCTTTATAATGGAATGAAAGTTATAAATAATTCTCCTTATCTTCAATCAGTTCTTCAATTATACACAAAAATATATGTAAATAAATGGCACATTTGTGAGTTACTTTAAATCCAACCAAACCGAAGAGAAATTGATCGTCGTTATAACAGGCTCTGGAAGATAAATCTCATTCTTGATATATTTTCAACAGGCATTAAATAGACAAAAACAATTAAGCGAACATACAGCTTTTTTTGATAATGGTTGCATAGTTTGTGAAATGGTTGGGTATAATTATCAAGCCTGAAATGTTTTAATAGCGTATAAATAGCTCCTAATGTGTTTTTTATGCAAGAATTATATTTAGATCCATACCATCTTAATTTTTTTCTCTCTAACAAATTTATTACTTCGTTTCATTTTCGTAAGTAGTATGTTGTTTGAGATCCCCTCAAAACTTTACAGACCATACTTTAAACAAGTATTATATCTATGATTATGTAGAACAGGAACAGGAAAAACGACTGCTACAATTTTTATCAAATACATGTGTTTTCTTTTAAGAAAAAACATTTTTATTTCTCACCATAATAGCTTTGATAATTTACAACATCGCCATAGTTCAAGTGCTTCAATCAGAAATTGTTTTCGGGAAGTTGGCTCGATTTCAAATCTTAGTTTGCCTTCATGAGAAAATAATCATATTTGGCTTTTAATATGTCTGGAATTGTCTACGTTGAAATTTTGTTTATAAATCCTAGTAAAGCTATAGCACACAGTTTTGATTTGGCAAAGTATGTCAACGTCATCTTTTATCCCGTAGAAGTTTTAAGGAGTCTCACGAACTTTAACCTTAAAAAAAATCAATTTTCCGAAAAAAATGATTTATTGATTTTTTTTTACTTAATACTTAAAACAAACTTAATGAAATCATTCTAATTATTTCTCTAGATATGATTAAAAATTTACATGATTTATTCTTATGAATTTTACGGTATAGATAAATTTAAATCTCATTTTCTCATAAGATAATAATTTCGTAATATGTCTTAAAAACTATTTACGGCCGATCTATCGGCGTAATTTTAATTTCGTCCTCGTAATGTTAATTTTATGGAATTTCTTCTACCGTCATCAAATATTTACTATTTTATCTATTTGAATGCAAAAAGGCGGCCAGTAAAATAAAAAATAATGGTTTCTGCAGAATCACATTTTCAATCCGATTTTTAAAAATATTTAAACTCCTATTTTAATGATTTGCTTTTATATTTTCGGTTTCTGAGAATATTCTAAAATATTTTTGAAAATCTAGGAGAAAAGGTAATTTCACAGGAAATTTCATTATATCTTGCTGTTTTGAATGGACTTTTTTGCAATCGGAATAAGAATTGAGGATGGCAGTAAAATTCCATAGTTTAACATTACGTTCTCGAAATCAAAATGGTCGGAACACGGGATCCTTAAATTAATCTAAAGAAGTTTGCATACTGAAGTTGTCATAGTAATTTGCATAATTTAACTAAAATTATTTTTAATATATATTTTTATACCTTTTCGGTCGGTGGCATGTACTTAAAGTATTAAGTATTTTTACATATGTACATATTAAGTATTTTTAATTCCAATTATATGAAACCTTAAAATTTAAAATTGCTTGAAATATTACTTAACTCGGTACTTTTCCATTTCGCCGGCTCAAATCTCGCCAAGCCACTTTATTGGCGACAAAACACAGTATACACATAAAGATTATCCGTTTGGCGTCAGTTGCATCATGTTTGGCGACTGTATCACCTGAGCCCACGAAATGGAAATGTACCCATAATTTTCGTTGAATTATATTTCTATGTATTTATTTGTATTTTGAAATAAAAACAGATTTCAAAAGTCTTTATTCTGCAAAATAATTTAGTCAGTACAAGAATTTAAAAGCATAATAGCTGAATACATAGTTAGGTGTTTTAAAATACAATAAAATTCTACAATAAATTATATATATTCTGAAACAAAAAAAAAAACTTTTATATTATTGTGCGCGTGAATCAATATCTAATGAAATATTGTGAAAGCAAACTTTTTAATTAAACAATTGAATAAGAAAAATTTCGCAATTCTTAAAATTAGTTTATCAAAGTACAAGTACAGAAGTTCAAATGCTTGGAGTAATCATTTATTTTTAAATGAAGCATCAAAGATGAAAAGGTATATAAGGTTTTACAGAAAAATTTTGTAAGTCCATAAATATCTGAATTTTAATCTCTTCAATGTTATATTATGACCGGTCGCTGTAGCCTAGTGGTTATGTCCTGAACTCGAGCCGGCGAGTTCGTTTTTTGAGTCTAGATGTCATTAAAGACCTTCCATGTAGAAGAGGCCGTTGCACGTTAAGTCTATCATGGCGAAAAATTCTCCAGTTGTCGTGATGTGGAAGTTAGAAGAGGAAGGAGTCAGCTCAGGTGTCGTGTTCGTCAGTTGACAGAGGTTTAAAAATTACGAGGTTAGTCACCAATAGCCCTCGTATTGCTTGTAAGTGCGACGTTAATAAAACCAATCCATCTTCAATATTATTGATCCAAATAACTTAAAGCCTTAAATATTTATCGTTTCACTCTTTGCTTCTAATCTAGATTTGATTAGGGAACGATATAATTATTTATATATTTAAAGAATATTTAAAGACCGAATCAAAAACACGTATAGTTTTTAATTCGCTATTTTTGGAATAGATTTGAAACTAATTAATAATTTATTACAAACATTAATATTACTAATTTTATAATTATATCAACTAAAAAATATTTTTATGTGTGTTTGTGTTGAATAATAAGTGTATAAGAAATACATTTAACTGAGTTTTAAATATCAAATATTGCGAATATTAATATCGATTAACATGCATTTGAATATAAATATTTTTGTTGAAAATATTAATTGTTATTAATGGGTTTTCTTCAACTCACATTCTATGTCTGGGTCAAAACTTTAAAAGCTTTTTTTCACATATTTTAAAGTGCTCCATTGGGTTGAAATTCTCTATACGAGATTGAATTGGATAATAACGCAATAATATAATTATAATTAATAAAATTAATTGATTAAAATTATTTATTTAAAGAATGGAATTTTACTCATAATTTCAAATGTTTACAACATGATGTTTAATATTGAAACTAGCAAAATTAAACTATCCCCTCATGAAATTTTAAGGTATAAAAAATTGCTATATGCAAAGTGTGAAGTTTGAAAGAAAACCCATGGGAAAACTCGTTTTTTTACCGGTGTTATTTAAATTCATATTCAGCAGTTGCTAAAAACATGTATCCTACTATACTTATAATAAAAGTTTGATATGTAACTAATGGAGGGGGGGGGAAGTAATATAAGTAAAGGTTCAAAATGTTTTATTATTATAATGTTATGAAATTTACGTTGAATGAAACAAATTATTTTTGTAATGTTAATTTGGACTATTAATAGTTCTTGCTAATAAATAAAATATTAATATGAATATTTAATGTTGTGAATCATGGATGATTTATATATGGAAGATACTATTTTACAACCGATTATTTTTCTTAATAATACAAGTCTCCAATTTAATTTACCAGGTTGAATAAATTTAACTGAGAGATATTTTAAAGAACTATTGCGATGTCTTTTCTTGCTATCTTCAGTGTCATTGTTATGTAGCCACATTTGATAGTGATTATCTATTTTAAAACATTGTTCTATAACTACTGGAAATAATAATAATAAAAAAAAAGAATTAGTTTGGCGAGCAATCGATATCATTTAAAAAACTTTTTATTTTATTTTGGCGATCAAATTCTACATTAAGTAATTTTGCTAATAAGCTATCTGTTACAACACAAAGAATCTATTGAAAAATACCTGCACAGTTACTAATAAAGAAATTCGGTTCAAGAGACAATTTTTTTTTTATTATTAATACATTTTTTTATATGATTCGGTTTTATTTC
>BMAW01056258.1:0-14121 GCA_019974015.1 Nephila pilipes
CATCGGCCGCGGCAATCAAATCTTCGGAAGAAGCAATTCGGTGTTCTTTTTGCTCCGTAGTCAGAGTGTGTGGCACAAAGCGCGCACAGAGTTTCTTTTTCTTTAAATCCTCCGTCATTATCGTAAAAACAGACCCTACACTCATGTTTAAAGATTCCGCAATCATTTCTATCGTCATTCGACGGTCTGAGCGCACCAACGCTTGCACTCGCTCGACATTTTCATCAGTCCGACTCGAACGTGGACGACCACACCTCTCATCATCGTCCGTCGCTTCTCTTCCATCTCTAAACCTTGCAAACCACTCAAACACACGCGAACGACTCATAGCCTCGTCACCATGAACAGTTTTAATCATTTCATAGGTTTCTGTGGCCGTTTTACCCAATTTAAAACAAAATTTAATGTTCGTTCTTTGCTCCATTTTTTAACGATGACACGACCTCTATGACACACCATGCTGGAGTGAACGCTGAGAAGTTGGAACTCATCCAAACTGAATAAAACTTCGCGCATGCGTCGGAGAAGGTTGTTGCTGCGCGCTCCATGAATTGCGCAGAGATAGCGCTACCTGTACTGTTTTACTAACGGCAGTCCTGGAACTTTTTGAATACACTGTGTACATCAGAATCAAAGTCTACTGGACCCTGCAATGCCCAGAGATTATCGCAAACGTAATACATGGATATAGGAGAAAAGTTCGTGGTGATGTTTGATGTGCTTTATAGGGAATAAGACACTATAATTCTTAAAGAGTATTACATTTTCTATTTTACTGTTAAAAGTAGAAGGTGTCCCGCTGATTCCCTAAATGTGTTATTTAAAAGAATTTCCTAAAAAAAAATTCCTAAAATTACAGATTAAAATGGATAGAAAACACATGCCACACATCTTAAAGGAATGTATCAATAACTTTGTGTTTCTCAAAATGTAAGTTATTATGATTTTTTTACACTTTCATAAAATGTATTTGTTTCATAGTGCATATATTTTACACATTAGATAAAAATGTTCATTTCCTACTAAGCATGCTGCGATGTACCTAAAAGGAGTAAAAGTGTATCAAAAATACATTATATTCAAGGAATATAATATCTTTTTTATAGACTCTCACACATTTTAAGAACATCAACGTGATTGTAAAAGTTATGGTGACCTCTGAATTATAAAATTTCCTTTTTTAATTTTTTTATTAAATTAAAATTTTAAATTCATAAATATCTTCATTGGATAGAGTATTACGTTTATAAGTACTGTGCAAAATTTTGGAGACATAATTGATTTGTATTTTATGTCAGAATAATTGAATTCATAAAATTATATCATAATTTTTTAAACATTAATTTGATTTTTATTACATTCAAATTTTGAATTTATCATTATATTTTTTTTCTACCAAATGGTAAGTTTATAAGAATTCTGTAAGTGTTTTATGACATAAATGTAGTAGTATGCACCTAAATACCAAAGTGCATGACTTACATATATAAATGCAGCAATTGATTATTAAATATTCGTATATAATTATTTATGTGTTTCTATATACGTTTTTTTCTAGAAACACACAAATCTACTGATATTTAAGTATTTAAGTGTTGAAATATATATTTTCTAATACATTTAATTTAAAAATAGCGATTATTTTTAAAATAGTTATAGTATTTTATGTAATGTTATTTAAACATTGCATAAAGTAATGTTATTTAAACATTGCATAAAGTAATGTTATTTAAACATTGCATAAAGTAATGTTATTTATACATTAAACCTCATTAAAATAAACTCATTGTTCCTCGTGGAAAGCCTCTCAGTTATCTTACGAATAAATAATATTGCTTGTGTAATACTTTTTTGTAAGTTATATGAAAAGATTTTAGATGCATTGTAATTTAATATCATTCATTACTATCAAAAAGAAAGTTTGGGATATGATACTGGAGCTCGGTCGAGATATGGTCGTGGTGGTGGATTTGCTGCTAGGGTTTCTCGCTCTGAGTCGTAGTTAAGAGCCTCGCTGCCTCCAACGATCCGCCTGGGCCGCGGTAGCCAAGTGGTCATGGCTTTAGATTCGTTGCCGGCGGTTTTCGTTCAGTCGCAGGTTCGATCCTTGGCCTCTAAAGACCCGGTATTTAGCCGGGGCTGATACACGTTAAATCTGTCGGAGCACAAAGTCCTCCCATTGGCGTGGTGTGGAAGTAAGGAGAGGGGAGTCCAACTCAGGTGTTGTCGTCACTTGACCATGGTTCAAAATTACGAGGTCCGTCGCCAATAGCCCTCGTGTCGCTTCTAGTGCGACGTTAATCGAAACTAAACTAAACCAACGATCCGCCGCGAATCGCGACTAATACACGTTAAATATGTTAGAGGTCCCAAGTCTTTTCCTTCCGTGAGAGGGAAGTTCGGAGAGGGAGGTTCCTGCTCTGGTGGTGTTTCGTCACTTGACCGAGAATCACAATAACGCGATACGCCGCCAATACCCATCTTGCTGCTTCTCAGGGTGGTGTTAATAAACAATCATAATCAACACGCGTTGGCGAAAAATTTGAATATGCGAGTTGGTCTCGTTTACAACCATTTTGCTCGAAATCTTATTTGCGAGCTGAAATCGTCTGCATGAATTATGATAAGGTAATCAAATGCGAACTGCTCTCATTCATGATCGTAAAATTGTTGTACTGTAAATATTATCTTGTTATTCTACTTATTGTTGGCACATATGTTAGTAGTTGTTTCAAAATTGATTTATTTATTGGAGGAATTTCTCTTTATATGGTTGATAATTTTTTAAAGCATTTAAAACCCCACGGACAATATTTTATAAATTTAGTTCAACTTTCATTTCCATGAATATGCAATTATAGACGAATTTTTCGTTTATATTAACAACATTGATTATTTTGATTTTAGAGGGGTGTATGTCATTTGTATCAGATTCTTTTTAAGTCAAGGATTATGAATATTTATTTTCGAAAAGAACGTAAACGTAGCATTCGTCACATAGATTTTAATTTTATATCCGTCTTTTTGATAAATAAGAACATTTGAAAACGCCAAACAATAATTTTAATTTCAAATATATATCTATTGTTGAGAATGTTTTCCCCAAAATATTTTTTTTTTTAAAATTCTGAGTCAAAACCGTGCTAAAAAGGCATGAATATCATTTGTACATGGAAAAGGGAACATTTTATTGCAACTTTAAGCATTACATATCATCAGAGTTTTCACATTTACCTGTTCATGTATCGTAAGGTGAATTAATGCTATAGTCATGTGATCAAATGTTCCTTTGATCGTGCATTTTTCCTAACTCTTCTGACAATGAAACCTTTTTGACGAGGTAGAAAAGTCCACACACATACAAAACTACGAACATCAATACAATTATTTGGCTTAGAATTATTGTTAAGTTAGTCTCCAATTTATTAAAAGAGAAGTATCGATATTTACTCGGTGATACAGCATTTCAGCTTGAATGCGATTTTTACATTGATTATCATGAAAATTCTTACTAAACATGTTCGCTATGTTAATGATATATTATATTACATTATAAATATACCAACCATGTAATAAGATATCAACCAAATTCTATAAATATCAATCAGTATCTACTGTGAAATCCAACAATATGTATAATAATCAAAATATTTCTTTACTCTAGAATCAAACAATATCTATAATAATCAAATTATGTCTACAGTAAAATCAACAACATCCATAGCTATACTTACAATACCTGTTTAGTATAATTTGATCCATATAGTTAATAGTGACAATTTCTTTATTACTCAATTGATGGATTCAAAAATTTCTACAACCGTTGTTATAATTAAATATTGCCTATAGTAATAACATATCTGTTACGGTATTAATTTAGTATTAAACAGTTATGTTTAGAAAAGAATAATAAATCTATGAGTCATGGAGTAAAATGAGTAGATTTTTTTCCTTCTCTTTCATATGTTACCCATTAGCTTTAAACCTAAAATTCCATTTTTACACAGATTTTTCAGTTTCAGAATCTTAACAATAAGCAGCGAGTATCTCATTTGCTGCTTGTGCGACATATCTGCCTTTCTGGAAAAAGTAAAGTACTAAATGACTGTAATGTACTTTGTATTCTTCTATATTCAAGGAGTAGAAAATTTACAACGTACAGTAACCAAACATTTTCCCGAATTTCCCTGAAATACGAGTACTGTTTTTGGAATATGTGCACATGTCATTTGTTTTCAATTATTCTCATACATTGAAACTTTTCCTTAAGCCAACTACTAAATATCGGTACGAACTTTCTGGAAGACAAAAATTTCGAAATAAAGTGGCCGGCATATCCTTGTAGTTACGGCAGTAGACTCGTAGCCGTCGGTTTCCACTGAGTCGTATGTTCATGTCTTGATACCACTTAAGACCAGCCGTGTAGTTCGAGTTGATGCACGTTACATTTATTGAGGCTCAAAGTCCTCCCACAAACGTGGTGTGGAAGTTAGAAGAGGAAGATACCAGCTCGGATTTCGTCTACGTCACTTGATCAAGGTTCAAAATTACGAGGACGTCTCTAATGACACCATGTTGATTCTATTGCGACGTTAATATAACAATCCAGTTTATTCCAAAATAATTCCAAAATAAATTAAAACTCGAATATTCTGTGATATGATGCGTTTCAAATGTAATATTAAATTTTGAATTAGAAAATATTTAAATTATTTTTCATCCGACATTTCGTATAATGATGTGCGTGAATTCAATCGTTCAAACTAACTAAATTTTTAATGGAACTTAGCTGCATTGAGGACTCTTAAATCTATTTCCTTCAGAATCAGTCATTTATTTTTCCTCAGTTGATGACAGTTCAATACATCAGTAAGTAAGGGAAACTTTCTCATATTTTGAGTAATACATGCTTAGATGAGACAAGGTTGTTTGACCAAATCGTTTCTCGCGAAAGCAGACAGTCAATAAAGTTCAGACTTAATATTTAATCAGCTTATTCAAATCCTTGAATGATCAATAATCAAAATAGGTTAATTATGAGGAGGAATATACTTTCATTCTAACTAGTTATATAATAATAATTATATATATCTTTCTTGTGAACTCTAAACATTAGACTTCTAATAACGGGATACGGTTCAGGCAGACGTGTTTTGATTATTTTCTTATAGATTTTAATGATATGAAGTTTATTTCTGTTCAAATGTCCTTTATGAACATTTATAAGACTATTGTTAACAATAACAACTCAACTCGGCAATTGTGCAAAGTAGAGCTGCTACAGAAATTGAGGAGGGAAGATTAGAGAAAACGATGGAAAGATAGGAGACTCTGTGTTCGATATAAAAGCTGTTTGATATTGATTCGGACCCACATGTAATAGTGTTCCCTTACGTAATATATTTTAATATTATTTTGTTGATTACGCTTGAGGCCTTGATTGACCTTGATTACTCCATAGGTCATAGTGGACGTAGTAAATGTTGATTGTTTTATTAGATATTGTAAAATTTTATTCTTCTAATTACATGATATATGAATGAAATTTAATTATTAGAGATATTCATTAGTAATGGAACAAGAACATGTAAATAACAACGTAGATTATAACTAAACACTTGAAACCGTTAGTCACCACTTTTCGAAAAAAAAACATTCCTTATTTCTACCTTCTCGAAAAGATTTGTTCACAGACCCCTTTTAAGACAAAGAAGGATAATCACCAACACCTCTCCTTGAAATCGGCAATGCAATTTTGAGTTTTCAGATCTTAGATAGAACATTCCTAAAATTGAAACAAATTGAGCAATAACGCAAAGAAATATCCTTCCTTTAACTCTTTAAAATACGTTTTATTACACGCAAATACACCTAAGTGCAACTTAATTAGGGATATACAATGCTATGAATATTGCGTTGTGATGCGCTTTATCTATACGCACATCAAGATGCAGAGATAACTCCAATTATAGCTAGTTTTGTGGTTATTACTAATCAACCGTTTCAACTGCTAGTATGCGGAAAACTTCTGCTTTAAGCTCCTTCAATTGCAGATAAATAGTATGGGCTCGACTCATGGTCCATTAAAGTTAGGGAATCTTCAGAGAACTAGGATTTTCAAGGTCGACAATGTCAAGAGTATTACGAGAGTACGCGGAAAGTGGGGGGAAAACTAGCGATTGGACAAATTGAAGGGATAATTAGTTTTGAACGAGAGTGGTATGTGACAACTCATCTATACTGGAGCCAGATAATAACGGAAATTTAACCAAGTTGAATCAAAACGCCTGGCATATAGTCAGTAAGTCGACCATGTTGACCTCGTTTCACCGTATGGGTTTTGGGAGCCTTAGAACCACAAGAGTAATTTTGTTCACTGCATGCCATCGGGCTGCATATCTCGCCTAGGTTAGATAACACACATAATGCATCCTAGAGGACTGGAATCAAGAAGCATGTAGTGATGAGTCATGATCCTCGATTACACGCTCATGGATGTCTGAGAATATGGCATCCTTCCTTGGATCCTGTATGAGAGGTTGAGACTGTAAAAGACGATTAGGGATCAATCATGTTCTGGAGTATTTTCTCTTGCAAGTTTTTGGGATCTTTGTTAATTCTACTAATGTAATCCCAAAATGCGATTCGATACGCAGAGTTGCTGTCCAATCACATTTATCCATTTGTGTTGTTCTGTCATCCAAACGGAAATGAAATTTCCAGCTAGATAACTGCACCTCTTATAGGTCCTGGTTTGCTACTAGTTGGAGAAATATTCTTTTGACTTCTCTGACATGAACAGGCTATTTAAAAGCCCAGATTAAATTCTACTCAGCATTTTTGCGATGTGTCTGCAAAAGGCACGAAAGCACATCAAATAATCCTAATGATCCTTACAGAATTACTGACTACTCTAGCAATTGTTTGGTAAGTCATTTTTGGGGAACAACACTTCCACTAACTTGCTGAATCTATACCTCGTCGTGAAACAGCCATCATCAAGGCCAGAGAACGTCCCGACTGGCTACTGCCTGTTTGGAAGAGTATTTTTCTGACTTCCCTGTCATGCAATGGCCATCTTGAAGTCCAGATTTAAATGCTATCGAGTATCTTCGAAATGTGTTTAGAAGAAGATGTGAAAACACATTACACAACACTAGCGATCGTTACTGAATTACGGACAGCTCTAGGTGATATTTGACCAGTCATTCCTGTGGAACGCTTTTGCAAAACTGTTCAATACATGTCTCGTCATGTGGTAGCCTTTATCAAGGCTAGTGGAGACCCACAAGACTCGTTATTAACTTGTTATCCCTTATTCAGGCGCACTTAAGTGTAGAAAATAATCTTAATTTGGAAAGAAAAATAGAAGATTCTCTAAGAATAACAATACATTCAGATATTTGAAATAGATGTCAAAAGGAGTCTTAAACTCATCGTGATCTGTCCAAATTAGTGAATATTAGCTATGTTAATTGAAGCGGAATATGCGCACATGTATTATGGTTATCCGTGTGGAACGTATTTTAAAATTTGTTCTTGTACTAATGAGAAGTGTATTAGATGCACATTTTTAAAGTATAAATACTTAATTTTCAGACAGTTTTGCTTAAAATATGTTTACAGTTATTTATTGACACATACGTCTGTTAGTATAAGCCAAGCGTTTCACGCATTCTTCAGAGTTTTAACATAAAGGAGCTGATAATTCTTAATGGAGCTTAGATTGGATTATAAACACACTGTCAGATGTCTTAAGCGCCGACAGAATTGAAATATAATGCTCTAACTTAAGTAGCACTCCCGTGAGTGCCTCCAAATTTTCTGTTCTCATTTCATTATTAAATAATAAAACTCTTTTGCATGCATCGTGGTTCTTTCTCAAGGCGATGTTCTCACGTCAAACATCGTGTTGAAACAATCAATCTTAGTGGCTAGTTCAGGAAAATGGGAATCAGAAACCATCACCAATGTCATGTATGTATTACTCATTGACCCCAGAGTGAAGTAAAGTAATTAAAATGCTATATATTGTATATATATCAGATATGTCACCATCTATTCAGTAAAGAATAATTCAAAATTATAAAAATAAAATTTGTATTTTAAAAATACAACGAGGTCTTAAAGATATGGTCAGATTTTTTTGATAATATTAGTTATAAAAAAAAGATAATTATACCTTAAAGTTACAATAGATTTGTGAACTGAATTCATTATTGAAAAAACTATATTTTCATAGAAATATATTCTTTCTAAAGTAAATTATCAGTGTCAAGCCAATTTGCTTTAACAAAATAGATTTCATTATTTATATATTAATTTTTTTATTATCGTTAGCAACTGATGAAATATCCGAAAACCTTTCAAATAGATGGATTTTCGAAATTATTACAGTGCATAAAATAATAAATTAATCAGCAATTTCTTAAATGTAACTTCCCATTCGGTTCTTAACTTCAAATTATAGCAACGATTGATTAAAAAAAATAAACAAGATTAATTTTTTAACGTTACTTAACATTTATTTAACCACAGCAAGGTCTTTACTAGAATTAAAAAATCACATAGAAAATATGTTATTTTATTATAAAACATAACTTTTCAGCGGCTTTCGACCAAATAAGGTGTGATAAACACTGATTTAAACAATTAAAATTAGACACTTGGAGGTATTAACAACTGAAATAAGCGTTCCTTGCAGAGTGTTAATTGAAAGGTAAATGCTTTCAGGTAATTCTAACGCGAGGCAGCCTAGCAACAATTGGAGGTACTGATGCAAAATTAAAGCGAGTGGAGTAGAGTTGCCGGGAGAATGGCTTCAGGATTACCTACGGGATGGTACGCGTCTTTTCAAGAGAGGGGGAAGGATTTGTGAAACGAGTGGACAGTAATGATAGTTCGTCCTCCCTCAGGAAAGATGAGATGATTCACAAAGGGGTGAATGATTGGTCGGTGGAGCGTCGCCCAGCTGGACGGGGGTTCGTTTCGTCGAAGAATTAATCATTTCAACCGAGAGTAATTATTCTCTTATTAACGTGTTTGGTACTCTAGATATATGTTTACTTGTGGATTCTGCTTGTAGAATTTGGGTACGATGCCTGAATAAGTTAGAGGACACATAATCTTAAAATATTTATACTTTGTTATCTAAAATCTAACACTTTTTAGCTAATTTTTTAAGAAACTCAGAGACTTATGTATGTTAATGTACGGTTGTGGCGTTATTTGTATTTCGAAATTTAGAATAGTTTTAAATAATAAATTTCGATAATTTAAGTATATTTTAGTTGTTGTAAGTATAATATTGTAGTAAAAAGCAAGAGAAGTATATGCACTATTTCAGATTGTCAATGTTTCAAAAGTGTGCTGCAACAAAAGGGATGATTATTTAAAATACCTACGTAATTATAATGAAAATAAGGATTATTTTACTACATTAGTTCTATGAAAAAGAAAATTTCTGATGAGAAACAACTTTGGTTTCTTAAAAATATTTAATATCTTTACTTTCGAAAACTTTCCTTTATACTTAAAATTGTAAAATTAAGATGACACATGCTAGATTACCTTGAAAGGTACAAAGTGTTTAAAAATATTTTTTCAAAAGTAGCACAAGAAACATACCATTATAAAAAAAAATATCTCGAAGCCTTAAGCTAAGAAAATAAAAACAATTTATTGTTATATTTTGAAATTTAAATTTATAAGGATCTGTAATTAACGTGAATGAAAAATTCAAAAGAAAACTCCAATGATGCTTGTTTTTACTAGAAATAAGTTGAAAAATAGCCTAAATGAATTAAGAATTCTATTACAAACCCTTATCTAGGATTACTTTAATATAAACGCAAAATTCACTCATACAAATACCTTCGTTTGGAAATAACATTTACTCGAAAACTTATTAATTTTTCAACATCTTAAAAAATGGCTTTTGATCCCGCTTTTTTGTTAAATTTATTTATTAGGACCTAGAAAAAATTTCCATTGTTTCCTAACAGATGGTATATTACCAGGAATATGTGTATGTAATTTTAGATGGAAACGCATCTACAAGGAAGTATTATCCATAAGCTTTAACTTCAGAGTACATTAGTTCGCCACAATGTTTCCTTTTTTTAAACAAAGTTCGATGTCAACAACGTTTTTTGCTCTTAGTTATAAAAATGGGGAAAATTGTGAAACGCAAATTTTATTAACGGGGAATTTTATTGGACTATTTTATTCTTAGGAAATCTGCAGCTCAAAGACACAGAATTCTTGTTGAGGCTTTTAGTGATGATGCTCTGTCGGAAACGACTTTCAGAAGGATGTAATTTGTTATGAATTCCAGAAACCGAACGATATCATCACGAGAGATCGCTATTGACTATATTTGATGCGTTTGAACCGAATCATAATGCAAAAAGGCAGCTATATGAACAGATACATGGCAAAAATAGTTTTGTTACATGACAATGCTCGACCGGTTGCAAAACTTACAGGTTTCAAATGGGATATCCTGCCCATCCCTCCCCCATCCCCACTGCATTAACCGGGCATAGCACCGTCCAATTATCACTTATTCCGTTCGATGGTACATGCCCTTGCTGAGCAGCTCTTTCATTCTTATGAAGATACTAAAAAATAGGTAAATACTTCGATAGTCTCAAAAGACGAGTCGTTTTTCCGAAGTGGAGTATATATGTTGCCAGAAAGATGGGGGGAAGTAGTGGCAAGTAAGGGATAATACTTTGTTTGTTATATTCATTGCCAATTACTTTATATAAAGCTTTAATGTTTCCAAAAATGATGGATAGAACATATTTATGGTGCTAATATGTAATCACTTGCATAGTTCTGATTCAAGTTCTTATTTACCATCAAAAAAAGATTTTTATTTTTATTAAATGTTTTTTTAAACATTGTCAATTATCTTAAAATTGTATATTAAGTCTTACAAACATATTCAATAAACCTCAGCGTATTACTTTTGATTTATAAATTATTTAAACGAAAGACCAGATGCGATTACTTCTCTTCTCATTAATTTAATCATAGCATAGTTATAAAGTTTATATTCTAGAATTACAATATACAGTAGTTATACTTATTTTCAAAGAATTAAATTGTGAGCTATGTTTTAGAATTTAATTGCTTCTACCTTAACAGAGAACTGTCTTCTCACGTTATCAAGCGGCGAAAAAGCATTACTCAGAGGTGGCGCAAATACCATAACGAGCCCCTTAAAAATATAGGCTTCATCTACACCAAATCAACAACCTGCACAATAGCAAGCTACAAAACAAATCGCTACAAGGACATGAAAATACACCCTGATACCGCAAGAAATCATATCAATTATAGAAATGTCTCGGACTGACAATTTAACTGACTCTAAATCATATTTATAAGTGTCCAGCCATTTTACTGACCCTTATTCAATTTGACACGTTTATTTATCTCTACGTGAAACCTAATCTCGCAGCTGTTACGTCTAAGGCATTTGGTACTATATAAAATAATCTGTATGTACCTCAAGGACACGGTAACAACAACTAGAATAATCTTTAGATCTTTAGGTTATATTGTTACAAGCCAGCAATGACGCATTCATACATCATTGCTCTTATAAATGAAAAAGAGATATTTAGAGATGTTTGTCGGATAACGAGGAAAGTTAAAGCAGATATAAATATGGGAGATGTGAAAAGTGGGAGAATCCTAAGAGGAATCTGCAAGGATCTGCCAAGTGTGTCAGGGTCTGCGTTTATGGTGCAGAATTATACATAGGAGATTTGTTTGTGGTGTGTTATTGTATGAAAATGATTTAAATGATATTGAAAGGGCTATTACGATTATGAGACAACTGTTACTTACATTTTTAAGGGATTCTAACCATCCCCCATAGTTATTGTCTTGTAATTAAAAATATAATAACAGAAAATCTAAAGGAAGTTAGAATAATAAAAAAATACATAAGAAAAAAATAACAATAACAAAATATAACAAAATTGCAAAATGAAGATAATCATCAACAGATCTTATTTAAAACGAAACCATAAAATGAATTTTCCAGAAAGCTAAGTAATGAATAATAATATTACTACATAAGCCAACTTTATATAAACCAGCAAACATTTTATGAATGTTTGGTACATTTATGTACTCATCTTAAGATGCAAAAGCTTAGGAAATCTTATCTTAACTATCGAAGATAGTTCTCACAAATTAGATTAAATAACTTTAATTATGTGTCACGTTTAGAAAATTAGAACAACCAAGCGCAAACAAAAGATCTGATCCAAAAGCTTCGCTCTAAAATGTTACTTTGAAATGAATTATATTTTAGCTCTGAACTTATAGATTTTCCCCTCACTTCTCCTTCAATTGTTATGAAGTATTTTTTTCATTAATTAAATCTACAGTTATCTTAAAATCGAAGTAAACAGTTCGTAAGTTCAAGATTTCAATTTAATATACGTAAGAGAAAGACGAAACATTATATTAACTGGTAACAGAGAACATTAAGGTCACTAATTTCACTTAACTCTGTTGATCCTAGTGTATATTCTAATTATAAGATCTTATCTTACCAATTGACTTATTCCAATTGACAGTTTTCTTGCTTACGACAGATTTAACTTGTATTACTTTCAAACCAGAAGTCGCTTGAATCCAAGCAATTAATTACGATGATTCACTTCAATCTAGTACTTACCCTTTGTCTCTTTCCTTTCAATTATATTTCCCTTATACCTTTTTCTCAAATTCAGTTCACTACACTTCTTATAAGGAATTGTAATTTTATGCATTTCATACGCAAATTACCAAAAGTCATCTTGGTGATTGAAGAGAAATTCGTGAATAGCTCAAATTCACTGTGTATCAGAGGCTAGTGAATGTTTCATATTAGTCCAGTTAAAATGTTAAGTACAAAGAGAAATTTTTCAAACTTTTATTACTCGACAAATTTAATAGTGTTGCTCTTCAGGTCTAATGAGTATCTGCAAATGAAAGAGTTGAACATTTTTAAATTATATCCATAAGTTTGGAATATAAGGATCGCATCCATTATTAAATTTCATTGCGCTAGAAGAACTTGGAATGCAAGACAAGGGACTAAAAATATTCTTGTAACTTTTCACAGAATTAAATGTTTTGTACATTTTTTTTTAAATGATATAAGTATCAAAGCATCAAAACTTTATATTAAAGCATAGAATAATTTTATTTAAAGAAACTAAAATACCTAAAGTACTGGAATTCAATGATGACTATTTCTTACATATTTTTCAAAAAGTATATATATATCTCTAGTTTTTCTTTTAAAAGATCTGAACTTATTTAATACTTTCAACTATATAGTAGCTACCAACATTCAATTAATTCAACCATAAATCAAAACCAACGTAATAGTCATAAATATAAATGCTCATTTTTTCACAAATTGCCTTTCCAGTTTAAAAATGTAAAACACACTTCAAAAGAATCAATTGGAACGCATATTTCACGGCTGAAAAATAAATCTATGATGTTTTCAACAACAACCTTGGAGATGACATATGTTTTTTTTTTCTTCTTCTTCTTATAGGGGATTGACTGTGATATTTCACTTCCGTTTGTTTGAAAAGAAGAAAAAATAGATTTGGAGCAGATTTGTAGTATTTTAGAAATATATATATATCTCTTATTTTCACTAAGAATTCTAAGAAAAGACTGAAAATAAAGATATATTTCTGATGTATCAATATATTTTCATAAGTTTAATTACTATAAGATTTGCATAAAAGAGCATTTATATTTTTCATGACTGACATGAATGAAAAATGAACTGATTGCCCATTTAAGTCGTACTTATAAATAATACTGGGCTATTGTCGACGGACCTTGTAATTTTGAACATCGGTCAAGTGACAAGAAAGACACTTGATGTGACACCTCCCTCTCCAAACTTCAACACTACAATTACGGATAGAATATGGACTTCGAACAGAATTAATGTGCTTCAACCCCTCTACATTACGGCTCTCTATTGACGTCAAGGGTCGAGTCCACTGAAGCCGCAAATCCAAGACCATGGTTACCGTTGCCAATTAATTTGTACAAGAAGGCTATGATTTCTAGTGTTTTGTAATC
>BMAW01056260.1:0-31720 GCA_019974015.1 Nephila pilipes
TTAGAACCATTGATAATATTGTGAACATATTAAATTTTTTTCTAACTCTGAATAAAATTTGACGAAATTCTTTAACCATTATTAAATAGTATTATTTCATTATTTTAAACTAATTAGGTACTTATGTACTCTGGCTAACTTACTCATTGGTTACTTTTTTACTCATATTAAACCAAGGAAAAATTTATATCAATCAATTTCAATTATTGAAAATTACTGTTATTCCTAACAATGTATAATTAAAATGAACAATAACATTCCAATAAAAAAATATTTTTACAAAATTAAAGTGAAAAAAATCATATTAAGCAACTTATCGCTACTTAATTAATTGACTTACTGTAAACAAAGTATAATTTTCAGAGCTTTTTTTATTTTCAAAAGTTTCATGAGAAATTTAAATTAATCACTACGACACTGTATTAAAAAGGAACAAACAGTTTTACATTTGATGTGTTATTCATAAGCAAAATTCATCAAAATGTTAAATGTGATACATGTATTTTAAATATGATAAGGAATTGGGAATAAATTTTTAAGTTCAATTTGTTTCCAAGTCAATTTTAAAATAAACTTTAAAGAGAGATTTGTATAAAACTTTTAAATAAAAGGAAAGAAGTATTAACCATTGTTAAACTTCAGATGGTATTGATGACAACATAAATAAAAAGTTTAGTATTTTTTCTTATTACTTTTTTGTTATTTTGGTTTATCATTACATTTTACGCTTTTAGAGAGAGAGAGAGAGAGAGAGAGAGAGAACCCACAATCTATTACATATTAAAATTTTACAAAATTAAAGATGAAAATTAACGATTTAATAAGGCTTTGGTTTAAAGTTAAAGTACTAACTGGAATTTCTAAAATTCGATCTATATAACAGAAATAATCCTTGTATAGCATACTTTTAAAAGTAATATCTTTCACGATTATTTTTAAATTTACAATATAATAAATTGTAATGTATTTTATGAATTTTAACAGAACAGATTAAAAAAAAAACTTAAAAAAAAATTAATTATTGTAGGTTATGTTATGTCATATGTTAACGCTTGGAAAAATACAATAAAAGTTAATTTCTTTTTATCCTTGAATGATAAATAAAATCTTACTCCATTCTGTTAAAGGATGGATAATCAAAATGAAGCGATTTTTTTCAACGAAACAGAACTAAACTTTACGCAAAATCATAAATTGCAACATTAATCACCCCACTTAAGAAATATAATAATATATTACCAACCTGCCGGTAGAATTTTCCCTGAGGCGTGAAAACTTGAATGATGTCGCTTTACAGAGTTGAATAATTATGACGGATAGCTCTAATTATTTAAAAATATTATGCGTGTCTTTCAACCTTCAAAATCAATCGTGTTGTGACTTTTTGCTTTTACCAAAAATAGCTATTTAAAAGTTATTGGAATTTATTTTTTTAAAAAGGCTTATTTCTCTAATTATTATTATAAATGACCCAAAAACCTATTAATTACTAGTCAGTTCCAAAACATTTCAATTTTTCTACAAATATATAATAAAGTTAATCCTTACTCTTAACATAAATAATTTCTTCTTGGGTCTAAAAACCAATTATTATACTTAAACTAATTAGTATATTTTAATTGATATAAAACGTAAAATGTTAAATTTTTTGATACATTCTGTCATTATCCTTGTTGAAATGTTCAGAACTCATAGTATTTATCTAGAAATCTTTCTTCTTAAAATTGGTTTTTGAATGTAAAAATGGCAACGAAGGAATTAGGTTTTTGATTAGAATTTGAAATAATTAATTTCACGCACACATTTTTCAGTTCTTGGAGTTCTTATTTTTAACAGTGTTCTTTCTTTTAATACAGATAATCCGATATTAATAACTATCTGCTTCTTAATATAGAACCTCTGAAAGTGAAAAAAAAGTGGTATTTGTTAAGTTTTTAACGATTGAAAGCACTGTTAGAATAGTTTAGGTATATATAATACATTTATTTTAAAATTATGTGGATAATTATTAAAGTACAAAAATAACAAGAATGAAACTTTCGCATAAAACTCGAAATCTCTGTTCAACGTTCAACATTCATGAAATGTTAAACTGATGTGTAACATTTTGATAAAAATCACATTAAACATACTTGTATATTATGATTAAATTCATACTTAAGCAATGGTCTATTTTATACTTATTTACTGAATGTAATCATATTTACATACCTACTTTATAATTTGAGTATGTACTTTATCTGAAATATTTATATAGGAAAATATTTATATTTTATAGTTTTTAACACATTACATATACAGCACACATATGCACATTGCTGTCACATCTCCGCACTGATTTCATATTTATATACTCATTCTTTATTACATAATTACATATTCATATATTTCGTTATTATATTTTCATGCATTACATACTTACTAATTTCTTGCTAATATGCTTATAATTCAAATAATTTAAAATTCTGTAAATTCCCATACTTTGAATATATACTTAATGAATGTACTCATACTTTAAGTATTTACATAGCATGAATGTATTTAAGCAATATACGATTACTAAAATGAGCTTTGGCACCTATGTTTAGTCCCCATGGAACTCAAAACAAAAATAACACTCTTGGCAATTTTTGTTTTTATTTTGTACGACTGAGACTAATAAAAGAAACGAAAGACTAAATCGTTAACTAGAAGAGTAAAGAAAAACTTTTAATATACATACGTATGTCTCCGAAAAAAAATCCCGACTATATTACTTTTAAAATTTGCTCTGGAAAGTAGGAAAAATGGAATGTCATAAAAATACTTAGCTAACCTCGAATGTTTTTCCTTTCCATTCCTTGTCGGATATAAAATACAAAATTTGCGTTTAGATCATTAAAATTAATTGAAATAACCTTTTTTATAGTTTGTTTTTTTACTATAGATGCCATAACGAATGTCTTTGCTGAAGAAATCCAAGTACCACGAACTTTATTGAAAACGAAGAGAGTAAAGAAATCCGCTTTATTAATAAAAGGTTGGGGGAAAAATCAGAAGACCACGTAGTAAGGATCTCCAAACTGTTAGATTTGCAAGATCATTAAAAAGATGCCCTGATGTCCAAATTGAGGATTTCACATTAACAGACAGTAATATATAGTACAGTTTTCAGGTTTTACTTGATAATACTGAAGGATTCATTTTGGAGCTCAACTCTTTTTTTTCTTTCTTATAAATGTATGTATTTTTCCTTTTAGAAAAAGTATACATATTACATTTTTGAAATTGAATAGTAAAAAATATTAAAGTCATATAATTTAAATAACATTATTATTATTCATGTAATAATAATAATATTTTTTTTGTTTTTTTTTTCCTTATACGTTATGCTGTTTCGGAGTGAATAACTTATTTTTTCCACAATTAATTTGCTTACAGCGATATTTTATTTAAGTATATTTAAACTGATGTTTACAAAATTAAGATTTTTGTTAGAATTTATGAAATGTATTAATTGATTGAACTATCGCTTCTAGCGTCTTATAATAAATTATTCTTTTTAAAAAATCATAGCAGTGGATAGAGTAAAAACAGAATCTCAAAAGGTATTGTTTGCTGTTTAACATAAAATTTACTAAGAGATACTGTGAATGAGACGCACTTTAAAAACTACTTTAGATTAAGGAGTTCATTGTTATGTTGAGATTGACATCTGAGGTGATATATCTTTCTATTAAGCCTTTCTCCACGTAATATGAGTTCGAGTCCTGGTTCAAGTTCTGATGCCACTAAAGACCACCGTGTTAGACGTATGATGAATGTTGAATATGGTCATAGTCCCAAGTACTCTTGCTGGTGTGGTGAGGAAATTTGGAAAGAGAAGTATAAATTCAGGTGTCGTCCTCGTCATTTGATCGAGGTTCAAAATTTGGAGAACCGTCATCAATAGCCCTCGTGTTGCTTCTTAGTACGATATCAATAAACAATCACAATATTCTATTATTAAAGAGCTAAAGCATTATTAAGAGCACATTTCAGACAAAAAAAAAAAAGGTTCAATTTTTATATTAGTATGAGGTATTGTACTGTGAGCATTCGTTTATATTACTTCATTTTTCAAATTTATAAACATTCCATGAATATGCATTTTTTCTTTAACATCTAATTTACAAAATCTAATTAGCAATAGAGTATTGAAGATGAAATATGGAACGCTTGCAGATTTCCAACCAAAAAAGAGGCTTATTTAGATAGAAATGTGAAGTACAGTAAAATGTATAACTTTATACTGTACAGAGAAATTATAATACAGTATTTATAATGGAATAATTTTAAATCTAAAAAAAGTGCTTCGAGTTGGATCCTGTTTATGAACATTACATGGAGGCGACCTTGAGGAATTTCCATTTAACGTGTAGCAACCTCCATCAATTTGTTAGGTCAGTCGTTAGTGGATGAATGACTCGAGCTCGAGGTAATTACCGCAAGCAATTCAGCTCGAGATCCTGTCATTCGGCTGCAGCAGTCACGAGTTCTTAAGAAATTTTTACTGTTAAAATATTTTTAGTAAATTTAAAACCCATTAAACGACAAATTTTATAAATAAAAATTATCTTTGTCTTTAATTTGGAATTTTATTGGAATATTAATATTTTTACAAAAGAACTTACAAATAAGCTCGGAAAAAGTCGATTTTTCTTTTCAAGAAACATGAAATAATTTTCAAAATTATTAAAAGCAAAAGTACAGCAAAATTATTTTCATTACGAACGAATTTTGGAATTAAATAAGCGAAATAAATATTTTAATTACATAACAAAAGTACTTTTAAGAGTTGAAAACAAATGTAAGTGAATTTAATTTACAGCTAATTTATGAATGAAGTAAACAAATATGGATAATAATCTTTTAATTCAATAAATAGGATTTTAAAATATAATTTGAAAATGCAAACTTTAAATAATTATACAAATTTAAATATTTCGTAACAAGGCGTGCAACACAAAATAGAATTTTTTTTTTTATCTTTATCGTTATATTATAAATTTTGATTATAGTGGTTCGAGAGTACAAATGGTAAGTGAACAACGCAACTATTGCCTTATATAATCCGTCAAGTGTCCAATATTAGTTCGTGTTTGCAATTATTTCATATTATTATTGGTTTGATATATATAACATGTTATAGAAATATTAATCATTATAATTAAATTCCCTTTATTATTCCTTCAAAAACATATATTCTTCTATATCGTGATGATCAAGTTTCAAAATTTTAGAGAATGTATTTATCTTGAGGGAATCTATTTATATTTGAAGGAAGAATCTAATTTTTCAGAATCCAAATCATTTTTAAGTTCCCAATTATTCATACATTTTGAGAGTAAATCGAGAAGTCTCCCTTGAATCCTATGTGAGGTAGAATCAACTTGCAAGCTTAAGCAAAATAAACAAAAAATGTGATAAAATAAATATTTATAATGAATCATAAAAAAATATCAGGTAAGAAAAAAAAAAAAAAAAAAAAAAAAAGAATTTTCTTTAAATTTTTTTTTTTTCTTATTATCTGAATATAATTGCCACAATACTACCTAAAACTTTTTAATTTACTTTACTATGTATTCCAGTCATGAGACTGGAAGTAATAATAATAAATTAATTTTGTAATAAATTCTGAGCTATAGTTGTTTTTCTAATTAAATATATACTCTTTTCTAACATTGTGAAAAAACATGGTATAAAATTAAAAAAAAAAAACTAGTTTGTTTTATACAGTTTAATTTTTTCTTCAGATTATTGCTGAATTAGTACATGGTTTTATTACTATTCTCAACAATGGGAATTATTCGAAGAGAGAAGGAAAGTAAAGGTTTTTCTAAGAAGTTGTATTATTTCTTAATCATGCACTACCTTTCCATGCGTTTTAAATTTTAAAAAATTATGTAAAAACATGCAACATCTCAAACAATTCAAATCCCTATGAGTTACTAATTCTATTTATATTTTTTTATTTTGCTGATCTTCTTTTGATTTGTGCTATCGTTTAATCAAGGACAATATTAAATATTCTTAACGGAAATAATAATAACTTAAAGAATATGAAATGATACAAAATTTCATAAAATTTGCATTTCTCATTGATTATTTATGGTTTGTTTTCCTTAAGATGTTTTAAGAAAGAGACGAGGAAAAATAAAATCTTATGATATATACGAATTTTCTTCTCTACTATTTTCCCCAGCCAAAATTAAACAATATTTCTCATTCAATTGCAAGATAACTGCTATTTGAATTGCTCTCCAAAAGGAATTGCTAAGCTTTATTCTTTTGTTGGAGTTCTGCAAATAGTTTTCCTAGTACAAAAGCGTATTAGAAGCACAATTTCTTCAAGTAGGTAGGTTTTGGTAAGACCTTAGTTCAAGGACATTTTTTTTCTAATATCATTGCTTTTGTTATGATTTTTATTTAATATCTCGGCATTTTATGTAAATTTCTTTACAAAATCCAAGGTGTCTTGCTTATCTTTCATTTAATATTTCCATTGTATATGTATTTTTTAAACTGGGAAAAAAGTTTTCCTTTTGAACTTATTATAAGATTCTGAGAAACTAAAAAACACTTAAAAACAAATTGAAACAATTTTTCGAAAGGTTGTAGCTTTGTTTCTGATTTTCATGTCATCTTTGCTATAAAGTATTCCTCTACTTTGGATAAAAATAATTATGGAAACACAGAATGTATTGAAAATATGAAGTCTAATCTAAAAAACTAAAATTATTTATTATATTCGGAATAAAGCTTTATTTATGTAACGAAGTAGAAGCAATTAAAAATCTGTTTTCAACAAATGGATTAATGTCGAGGCTCTTCATTACTTTCATATTTATTTAAAATTCGTTTTCTTGAAAGTATTAATGGTTTTAAAGTGAGAATATTTTAAGGCTTTTATTTATATCTATACAGCAATATACACCAACAATGTTTTACATTTAATTGATTTTATAGAATATTTTAAAAATTCTAAGTTGCTTATCAAAATGCATTCACAATACAAAGAAACTGATTTAGAATAAAAAATAAATATTTACAAAAAAAAATACAATAATTAATTTCAATTATATACCTATACATATATATAAAATGCAAATGTAAATGAAATGAATATTGAAGTACAATACTTGATATTATATATCAAGTATTGTACTTCAATATTCATTCATTTCATTTACATTTGCATTTTATATGTTGTCCATTCTTTTTATTTACAAATCTAAGGTCAAAATTTAAAATTTCTTTTTTGGTATAAAATTTTAATGTTTGAATAAAAACAGTTACTATGACCATATTAGAATTTTCGATAACTCATAATAATGTACTATTAATTACCATAGCTATCTAAAATATGTTCTGCATTTCTTGATACATTCAAAAGTTTTTGAAAAATGCTTGCAAATTTTAAAGTAGAATACGATATTTTTGTTTCCGATTAATACTGAACAAATTTCTTGTCACTAGGAATGGCAAATTACATAAAACGAAAGAAGTTTTAATATATATTGGAGTTTTTATACATATATTGCAAATTTTTCTTATAATCTCTTTTATAGAATGATTCGGAATTATAAGGATAAAATAAAAATTAGGCCAACTAAAGCAGGCAAAAGTATTTATATTCCCCATAATTTTAATTTTTTAACTTTTACATGCTTTCAGTTTCGATGTTATAGTGTTCAAGGTATTTATTTAGTGGTTAAAAAATTTAATCATGTCTGCATTGGATCAAACGGTGTTAGAAGAAGAAATTCTTTTATGAAGTGTTTCTTGGTGTGTAATATGTTTTGTTTTAGGGTATTATTTTATATACTACTTATTTAGGAGTATTTTATATACATGTTTATGTTATTTATTTTGTTAACATTAACCCTAGATAATTTTACATTCGTACTGATTGTAAGAATTTTAAACAGTTGTGTTTTACATTTGTTGAGGAGTTAGAATTACACACACACACACACACACATATTTATTTTAGTTCTGAAGAGAAAATCTCTCACTTACGTAGTAAGAAATAAAAATAGCACAAATCAACAATTTACTTTTTGAATACTGTTCTATGTCCTTAATCCAATCTTTCAAAAAGGTATTTTCCCTTGTTTTGTGTTATAAGCTCACTTTCAAATAAGAAGTAAGACTCAGCAGAAAGTTTTCGGTGGAAAAAAAGACATTTCCTTGATCTAATATCATACAAGATGTTATCTGAAAGATTGATGTTTCACTCTGTAAAACGTCAATCTAAGTTAAGTAGACTAGAAAACGCAACTTCTTTCGGCATACCAACAAGAAATGAGGAGGAAAAAACTAGAAAAGAGAAAGATTGTTCAGACGTGCAAAAGCTGTCTATCATCTGGTGAAAATGAGGCGTCGGAAGATATCGCTTGACCATTTGCTGTCACGAAACTTCATCTTTTATCATCTCTTGATTTTTTTCTTATTTTTACTGTAACTGGACATATTTTTTCCAGTGCGCGTAATATTATTTCTTTTTATTTCTAAAAATTGTATTTCCTAAAGCGAAAACGATTCCTCTGAAATAGTAAAAAAGTAAAGGCCCAGAATGCAAAGAAACGAACTTATTTTAATCGGTATTCAGAATATTTCAAAATATAAAAAGAATCTTACTGAAGTTGATGTATTTTATGAGGATAATGAATGTGTAATATAAGATGAGTTGAATTATGTTGTTGATGTATTTTATGAGTTGCGTAATATAATAAAAAAAACCATTTGATTTCTTAAAGAATTTACCCTTATTTCGACTCTGATTGTTTGAAACTCTAAGAAAAAAACTGATTCAAAAGACAGAAAAATGGAAAATAATGCATTTAGTTTGTAACAGGTCTTAGACCGTTAAGCTGGGTATTCTAGAATTATATGCTTAATTATCCCCATCAACAAAATATATTATTGAAAATGATTAAAAAACCTAAAATATACATTGAAAAAGTTCTGAATGTTAAAATCTCAAAAGTAAAATGAAAAAGAAAAACACATAAAATGACAATATAAATCTTTAAAAACCAAAAGCTAAAATAACTAAATAAAAAAAAAATTATTAAAATCTTAATAGAAAGATCAAAAATTTTTAAGTACAACGCACCACGTGTATTAAAACTATACACAAAGATTCATGAGTTTACATAAAGAGCAAATTAAATTTAGAAAAATATTTTCTCTCTCTATCTGTCTGTCTGTCTGCTCTCTCTCTCTCTCTCTCTCTCTCTCTCTCTCTCCCACACACACACACACCACTCTCTCTCTCTCTCTCTCTGTATATATATATAGGTATAAAATTTGGAATGAATATAATTTTGCATTAATTATTTATTTGCTTCTATTCGTCTTATATTTTTTTATATATAACTTTAAAAATTTATTGTAAAATATATTAAACATCAATGAGATGAAATAGCTTATTTATTCAATAATAAAAATCAAAGCATATCTGCAAAATATAGTAGTACCTGCCAATAAGGGACATCCATCGGACCTGAAATTTTGTCTTTTAAATAGAGATGTCCTTAATAAGTGGTATATACAAATATTATTCAAAGGGATCGGTATCAACCTTAAATAGAGGCGGTTTTTAAGAGAGGTGTCCTTAATTCGGATGAAACCATTACACAATGTTCAACTGGCTTTTTATGTTTTAAATGCTTCCATAATTTCAAAAGGTTTATTTCAAACGCTTCATTTACAAATTATTACAAACTGAAGTTCAAATAACTTACTTTTAATTTTTTTTTGTTTACATTCTAACGTTAATATTTTTTTGTTAATATAAGTACTTTTTTTTAATATGTTTAATTTATCTTATGTGTGTTTGCACATCTCTCTGTGTCATCATTCATAATTATTCTTTTTACAAATTTTATCAGATATGCATTACATTCGTTTGCAATTATTCGTTTAGAAATGCATTACTACGTCTTTTTTCAAGACTTGACATAAGAAAACTTCTTTAATATTAGTTTTTAATTTCTAATCAAACATTCGGAAGAAGAATGATTTTCATCTTTTTGAATAATAAAGAACATATCTCCGAAAATGTGAAATTTTCGGAAACATAATCATATGTATTTCTAATTAGTAATGAAGCATTCGAGCAATTATCAGCATATTTTTTTAATTTCCTTAATTTAAATAACTAATAGCATTAAATAGGATATTGTCTTCCAAAGAGACGTTCTAAAAATGCAACTTAATAGAAATTTTTTAAAAAATATAAATTAGAAAAGAGCAAGTTAATAAATCTGTTTATTAAATTATTGGAAACGATGTCGGAAATAAAAAGTTAATGGAAGGAAGGCATTATTATGATTAATTCCTTTCATTTTCTGTTTTTAAAAGGAACTTTTTAAGTGTGTGTTGGAAGGGAATGAACAAAATGAAGACTTAATTAAGCAGTAGTGCAAAACAGGATATGAAAGATATCAAAATTAAACTGAAAGCTGCAATTTAATGAAAAATGTCAGATTGCTCAATGGTGCTCCAAAGTACAAAATAAATGTATTCTAAATTAAATTAGGGAAATTTTTAAGGGAATTAAGTATGGAATTTTTTTAATTACTGATATACAGAGTTGTTGGAATTTTCATTGAATGTATTTTTTGAAGATTTAAGTCTTAAAGTAAAACTCTGAAATATCATACTTCTTAAAATCATTCACGCTATTTTTAATTTAAAGATATTGTTAATTTTTTTTGATATTTTATCACTAATTTTAAAAAATATATTACCGCTCAAGATAAAATACATCTTTTGGGATTTTAATTTTTCATAAGAATCTTATAGTCAGCTCAAATTTTCTTAAAATGATATATGAGTAATAGATAGTTACACGTAACATAAAGAAAAATAACACGTTATGTTTTTTCATATGAAATATAAGGTATTTGCAGTATGGATTATCTAAATATTTTAAAGTATTAATAAAATAATTTTGTTGCAATTGTAAGTAAAAACTTTTATTTTCTTACTGGATATCTTGATACTTTTGAGGATAGAACCAGATATTGATAAAAATTCGACTTAAGAAGCATGAAAATATTTTAATATAATTATTAACAATTCTTAAAGTAGAATTCTTAACTTTCGTAAGGCGTTTCTTTCTTGAAAAATTTAAATTTTTATGTTTAAAGTACAATTCAATGTACAGAAATATTAAGAATTTAAAATAATTAAAATGGAAACTTTTTAAGCTATATCTATTGCATTTCGGTAAAAACATCATTGCATATGTATATTTGCATTAATTGATGTAATTTTTGGTATAAAATATCTTTGACTAATACTGATTCATGAACACCATACATGCAATAGATGTTTTAGTTTTCAGAGAATTTCGTAAATTCCTACTCTATAAACAAAATGAATGATGGTAGCATTGATGTAAATAGTATCATCATCAGTAGTGCATACGATTACTGTGGGTGAAAAAGAATTGCACAGACAGTGCAAAATATGAAAGAGGGTAAAAAATCTCGCTGACGGGTGGCAAGAAAAACTATTATTCTCTAGATTTAGTTATGGAAGTTTTGTTTCTCGAGGTTCTTAGCCTTATCTGGCTGAAAACTATTGTGACATTGAATTGTGGAATTTACACTTGCCCAGAAGTAATTCAGAATTCATAAAGAGCAGCTAAGAGTAATATTGTAAAATTAAAACATTGCAATAAATAATTAAGAGTTAATTGCTTAGTGGACAGAAATAATTTAAAGGAAATAAATAAAAGTTTATTTTAGGGATAGAAGTTTTTGTTGCTGTTGTTATTAATGATTGAACTTTTGCTCAGTATTTTACTGTCTTTGTACTAAAAGTAGACACAGATTGTTTACTTAAAAATGAAAACACTCTGTGTTTTCATTGTGTAAAAAAATGTGTGTGTAAAAAAATGTTTTAGTTTTAATAAAATTTAAGAGAAAAATATCTACTATTTAAAAATTGAAGATAAATATAAATCACAGCAATTGAATAAAATCAAATAAATAGAGGATTTTTGCTGTCTGGAGGAAGGGAGGCTTGGCAGGGACCGGGTTTAGTTGTCCGATCGGGAACCAGCACTCTGAGGTTTTAATTTGGAAAAGGGTTTGAGCCGGGAACTTGAAACCGAGAGCTAGTTATCTGATTGGTTGGTATTCGGAAGTACCCTATCATCTTACAGCGGGGCTATCGACATAGAAAAAAAAAACTTTTTTTTTTCTAGAAATTTTCCTCGTCTTGTTGACTCTCTGGTTCAACCAATTAAGCGAGATGGGCAAGCGTCCAAACCTGGCCTAATTATTTAAAGGAAAATACAATGACTTCCATAACGCTTGTAGCACCACCATAAATAGCAAAAATTTCTACAGAGGGTCCACAGTATTTACTCGATATTTTGGGCATAGAATAAAATATCTTTAAGGTTTATCCTACGACTGCCATATGTAAATACTCGGATTGTTGTATGAGACTAAATATTTCATTGAAATCTATCAGATTAAATATAAAAGAATTTCGAAAAATATTTCTTTGAAAAACATCTAAAGTTAATAATGATATATTTTAAATATCTTTTGAACCCTTTGTTGCTGGAAAAAATTGAGATAATTGCATAAACGAGACCTTTGGGGTGAAAATATCTTAATAATATTCTTTGCATGTGTGCGAAGGAGCTCTGTAAGAATGCTGACACATTCGTTGATATCTGAAAGACATTGTAAAATAACATTGCAACATTGTAATATATTTTATACATCTCTGGTAAGGTTGCCCTTTTATTAGATTGCATAAAATTATCAACAATGTAGACAATAAATGAATTTAAACTTCATATTTGGTGTACACGAGAGGGTTGCTTCGTTGAATTGGAGATATTGAAATAAAAAAGATTACGTTCCATTTTTTTTGAAGAATATTTAATGATATTTATGTATGAAGATACTCGATAAATATTTTGAATTTTGATAATTATTAAGATGTTGAATATTTATATATGAATCAATGAAAAGTAAGATTAAAGCACAATGGATTCATTTACTAAAGCATGATAAGTAGATGAATAAGTATTTTGATAAGTGATATTTGATTAATATTTATTTATTTTACATGTATATAATACTATGATAATAAGATAGTGAAAACAATGGGAGTAATGAAACTCACATCTCACACACACAACGCAAGATGAAAGCACAACTGCTTCTCATATGAAGGTGTAAAATAAATTAGAGTTCCTTAAGTAATGATACTATAATTTTTCTGAAATAGAAGTTCGTCTACAATGGCTTAAGTCAAAGGTAAGCGTTTTAGATTTTGTCCATAACAATTATTTATATTATACAGATGATGATGAAGAATTAAAAACTCAACTTCTTTGGTCGAGGCTGTTGATAGAGCTACCTTATGAAAGAATTCAAAGCTCAAAAAGAGAAAATGGTAGTTTAAAAAATAAATTAGGTGGAAACAAAGAAATTTCCCCTGATAGTAATCAACATTCAAATGTAGATGAAGAAGATATAAAATTAAGTTATATTGAAAAAATATTGTTGTTCTCCCTCCAATGAGAAAGAGCTGTTGGAGGTTTCCCAAAGGTCATGGGTCACAACAATTATTTCCCCCTCCTCCGAGTCAAAGATCATTCCCTCCCCCCGAAAATTAGAGTCATTGACTGAAGAACTACAAAAAGCACTTTTAGGAGATGTCGTAAGAAAGAAAAAAAGATATCTTTGATGGAAACAAATGGATTTTTTGATCATGTGACGGTGAAAATTCATACGGTCTTTTTTTGAAAATATGGCATTTAGATGATGGGAGGACCCCCGTAGCCTTTGACAAAAAGAAAGATATTGGGCATGCATCTAATTTTAATGGTTGGAAAATGAAATTTCGAAGATAAAAAAATATGCGTTTTGATCCAAGTGCTTTAGAAAATAATTTAATCTTAAATCAGAATGGAGAATTCTTAAGAGATTATTGGGATTTTCCGGCTGACATATAAGGTATTGTTCTTGATATGGATGGTTTCTTTGGATTAAAGAAGTAAAAAGAAAAATCGTTTTATTTAGAAGACTTTGATAGTAAATTAGAATCAAGAATTAAAGACAAATCCTCAATACTCTTTAGTGTATGTTATGTCTCAGATGAAAATGAGCTGGTGGCTCAACCAACGTCTTTATTTGTACTTGATTCTGAAGAGAATCATGTTCCGGTTTTCAAAGGAACCGATGAAGAAAACATCCAAAGAAGAGTTTGCGACACGTAATTAAAGTAAGATATACGGAAAATATCCTTTATATCATACTATTAAAGTAGGATATAAGGATTGTATAAAAGTAGTATATAAATAATACGTAGGAGTACTGATCTATCAAGTGAAATCTGAAGATCCTACTACAATGAAACCTGAAGATGCAGTATTTGTATAATGAGAAAACCTGAGTAGAATTTATCGGCAGTTAGTAAAGGCGATCGAAGTTCCTACAGTGAGTGACAAAGTTTCTTAACTTGTTCGAGTAACAACTGCGATTTTTTTTGTCTGTTACAAAAACTAACCGCTGAAAGTCCTATCACAGTGGATTGAAGATGATCTGGTAGAGAAGATAGGGAAATCATATGAAACTTTGCTGCTTGAAGGGAACAAGCAGTGTTTATGACATTTTGAGGTCCAAGACCATTTTCTTTGAGCAATGTTTCCCTAATTTGCGATAAATTACCTAAAAAGTATTTCAAAACAGTATATACAGCGTTTTTTTAAATTAAAAAAATACACAATTATTGACCAGTCCATTGTAATGGACATTGTGTCTTGGTCTAGTAAAAACACGTGTTACTGATTAAATATACAACAAAATTTCATTAATCATACATCTAAAATTATATGTTAGCTATTTTAATTAAAAATATGTATGTAAAAATAAAATAAAGCTAAATTCAAACTGCTGACATACCTTCAATAGTTGCTTTCTTGTTGTTCGCCATTTTTAAATGCTTGTGGAACAAGGACCGTGCCAAATAATTTCTAGTTTTGCTAAATTGATGACAGTACTGGACGGTCCAATATAATGGAGTGTCTGATCTTAAGATATAAAACTGTAAATTATTTTTCTACTTGTAAAATTAAAGTGTCCAATAGAACAGACATTGGGTCTCTAGAGATTAACAAGATGTAGAAGAAATATTCAAAGCCTTTTAATAATTCTTTTTTTTTTTATCTTGCACATTGAAACCTTAAATCCTTAATTTCTAGATTTAACACCTGGACATGAATTGGGGCACTGAACCTTAGACACCTTAGACACTTAGATTTGGTGAGCATATCTCCATATTAGCTCAGGAGGGACAAATCCCAAAAGACAACCATGCTAAGCCAATAGAGCAGTGATCGCATCAAAGTGGCGACCGAGACGATTGTATTGTTTTGCATCTTTGTCATATAAAGCGTTAAGAAATTACAAGAATTCTAACGAATTTGTGTATTTCTGAAGATTAAGACATAATATGAGGGCTATTCAGAAAGTAAGGAACGTTTCCGTTTGACGTCGGCAGGTGCGCACCGATCAAGTATATTTTGGTTCCTGCGTGCTCGGCATCCAGCCATCACAACGGGAACATTTCCACGCTGCCGTTTTTTCGATATTCAAATTTAAAATGTGCGCTGCAATTGAAAATCCCACCAGTTGTGAGGTGCGAAAAGGTTTTTGTTGGCAAAAAACCTAAAACCTATGGAAATGGATTGGCAAGTGTGTGAAGTGTACGGAAACAACGTAATGAATGAAATTTCAATCCGGAAATGGTGCATTCAGTTTAAAAATGGCCGAACTAACGTTCACGATGAAGAGAAGAGTGGACCCCTAGCATTGTGACTGACGAACTGGTCGTCCCCTAGTGATTTGTTTCCAAGAATGAAGAACTGGCTAGCAACACAGCGCTTTGAAGACGACAAGGAGCTGCGTGTGTGCGTCACTGAGTGGCTGAGATCGCAGGCGGCAGAATTCTATGACGAAGGAATTTCAAAGCTTGTCCACCGCTATGATAAGTGCCTCAATTTGTTTGGTGACTATGTAGAAAAGTAGAAATTTAGTCTCTCTTTCTGATGGATATAATAATTTTTTTTCTTGTACTTAGTTTCTTTTTAATTCCAAAACGTTCCTTACTTTCTGAATAGTCTTCGTATGCAAATTTTAAGCTCACTTTTTAAATGGATTGGAAAACAATTTATTTACTATTTGTAACCCTTTAAACAATTAATTTAAATTTTACTAAAATGTGCTAATTTTTCTAAGAATTAAATAAAGAAATTATGAGTATACCGTAGAAAACTAGCATATTATGCGTCACATCAGAATCATTAAAATGCACATGCGTTAGTATTTCTTGGCCAAATTACCTGAGAAGAAAAGAGCATGTTTTGATTGAGTCATCCTCGTTTTATTTGAAGATGTTGCGGAGTAAAGCATTATCTGAAGGCGAAGTGAGAAAATTTTATTTCATAAAGGCACAGGTCAACTTTAAAGAGAGATGGCTAGGTTACTAAGGAGTTATAAAACTAACATTGACAATGCCATATTTAGAAAAAACGATTCAAACTAAACAAAACAATATGAAAAAAAAGGATTTTGACAGCATGAGACGATTGTCAATAGTTTCGACTTTCAACTAAAAAGATCTTTCGAAGCAACGCTTTAGAAAAAACTTCACGTGTCATTGCTTGTAAGAGGCTTAAATCAAATACTAATATAAAATTTATGAAAATGAAGAAAACACTTAAGTTATCGAAACATCATCAAGAAAAAATACTGAAATGGATTAAAAAGGATCAATTCATGGTATAATGAATGGAAACAATATTTTCTCATGAAAAAAAATTATCTTTGACAGTGACGATGACTACAAACAATGTTGACATGACTTGAGAAAGGAACCGAAAGAATATTTCTGTTGACAAATGAAAGAAGTAATAGTAATGGTATGGATAACCTTTAGTATCCTGATGGATTACGTGATTAACAGCAAATTTTGGAACATATTGACTTTGTACAATATCAAGCTATGCTACATGATCGCATAGAAGGACGCGTCAACAATACTACTACAGATTTGATGACCACTAGAAATACAAACACATCTCAGTTATTTTTTGAATCATGTTTATTTTACTACAAATCTCCGTTAAATAATATTTGCTACGATTATTAAAATGTTTGTTAAAAAATGTGATAAATAAAAAATAAACATCACATTTCATTGTTTTCATTTATAATTCTCTAATCTGTAATATATGTCTTTTTTGAAGGCTTCTTACAGTTGTGTTCCTACACAATCTCGTTAATTTTTTTTTATTTAACGGAAGATAGGAAAAATGTTGAAATATGAGAAAATGATAGAAAAGAAAACAAATGCTGTGAAGGCAACACGCTCAGATTGAAGACGCAATTTTTCTGAATACTTGATAATTTACTACTTAGGATATCTTACACTAAGATATATTTAAGTTACATGATAATGCTTTTAAGTCTTTAATCTTTCTCTTTCATTAAACTTAAAGATGTTAAATAAAACTGTTTTATAGTTGTTTTCTCAGAGATATAACTTAAAAGAAAGTATTATAGTCAAACCATGAAGAAGAAAACGAATAATCTTTTAATTTTTTATTGGAAAATTTGAGTTTCATAGGCCACATTAGTGAAAATCTTTTGTAAATTTGCTTTCTTATAGATAATTACTTTTTATTTAATAAAGCAACTATCTAGATGTAAGAATTTTTTTTATTTTAAATTGTTTTAGCTATCCTTAAACTATTAAAAACTATCTTTATGCAAATGAAAGCAGTTAAGATGGAGGTAACATGCAGACCAGACAAAATATGTAACATATAATCTATATATTTATATCATATTTTTAATTATCAAATTAATTATTAATATATATATATATATATATATATATATATAATTCATTTGTATTCAATTAATAATATATATCAAAAATTTTTAATTATAATTTTATAATTCCAAATATAATCTGAATGAAATAATACTATTTCTTTTGTGTAGCTTCAGTCAATAATAATGAGAAAATATTAGAGAATAAATTGTTTGTTAGTTTGATGTTAATTTGATTTAAATATAATGTTTACAATAAAGATATTTTTCTTAAAAACAGTAAGATTTGCTTACAAACATTTACATAATTATTTAATTTCCAGATTCTCTAATACTCAATACAATTTCGTGAATTGAAGACAAATATGTTTATTAAAATATATGATTATTTTATCATTAAGATTTTTTTAAACCCAAAGAATATTTTTTTATAAAAAGAAAATCTTTAAAAACTTATGAATAGTTCGTTTATTAGTCAGAAAAAAAATCCAATCTCTCATTTAGTAAAATTGTCTTTAATAAATTCTTTATTAAATTCTATAATAAATTCGTCTGTACTTTAATAAATTCTATCAGTGAAACACACACACACATACATTCACACACCTTTCCAAATTTCCAAAGAAATTCTCTAACTTAGTAAGAAACCTCAGCAAATTTATAATTACTCATGATATAAAATATCCACATAATTATTTATTTTCCTGCAAGATGTCAAGTAAAAATATTTTTCCACTACCCTTTTTAAAACTGAGCACGAATTTTTGCAAGATCAAGTTCAATTTAATTTACTAAGGTATGAATTCTTATGAAATCCATCAAGTATATAATATCACAGCAAAAACATACTGGTCTTACAAATAACAGTCAAAATGTGAGAGAAAACGCTACTGTTGTTTAGTAGCTTCCTGTGTTGTTCAAGTACTTGTGAGCGGCCACGGTAGAATACTGGTCATGGTCGCAAAAAGCGTTAAAGTTTAAAGACATATAATTAAAAAAGTAAAGATGATGTGCAAAGAGAGCCTCAAAATTTTCTTTTCAAAAAAATCGATTAATGTATGGAAACATCATTGAGTGTAGTTTCTATTTATAAACATATGTAAATAACAATTTTTTAAAATTTATTAATGAACTCTTGAACAAAAAGTAGCGAGAAGGATATTATTAAATTTAATATCTACTTCAATACATTAAATAATTACAAATATGGCACAGAATTTTTTCAAATCTGATATATCGATACTCATCACCTTATATAATTTGCTTAAATAGTATATGATAAGGTGCGCTCTCATTATTACTGTAGCCGTGGTAGCCTTGTGGTCATAGTCACGAAAGCGTAGATGGCGTTGTTTTCGTCGAGTTGTGGTTTCGAGTCACGATGACATTACAGACCCGCCATATTGTGGGTTGCTGCACATTAAATCTTGCCGAGGTCGTAAGTTCTCTCATCGGCGTGGTTGGAGAAAGAGGCTCCTTGTGTCGTCCTTGTTTTTTGACCGAGGTCCATCGCTTGTAATCCTAATGTTACTTTTAAATGCGAGGTTAATTAATAAATTAATCAACCAGTTATACTTGTAAATCATTCCCTTTTTTCTTAATCTCAGAAGTCTATAATTGGCATATGTACGAGATGTGGATAGTAAATAACGAAAATGACTTTGCTACAGAAGAAGTACGCATGCACCAAATGCCAGCGACCGATTGCTGTTTAGCGTGAACTCCCCCCCTTTTGAAAGCAGTGACTTTTTCTTCTGTAAGCTTATCCACATAGCCGTAGCCTTCGTTCGCATCAGATTTTTTTTTGTTCCCCAAAAAATGATACGTGTAACAATTGAGCTACGAATTGTGAAATTTCTCATGA
Source organism: Nephila pilipes (assembly GCA_019974015.1). NCBI lineage: Eukaryota > Metazoa > Arthropoda > Arachnida > Araneae > Nephilidae > Nephila > Nephila pilipes. The sequence continues at coordinate 19,765 of BMAW01056260.1, forward strand.
AACTTTGAATAATTTCTACTGAAACTTACAATTTATTATGAGAAATTGATGGCAATGGATGTTTATCGCGTGCACGTGTTTTTAAGTAGTTTAAGCGTTTTAAAGACTGACGAGAAGAGTTGAAGATTATTCACGTTCGAGTTGCCCTTCTACGTCATAAACGGGTGACAATATTGAAAAGTTCGGAAATCTGGTTCGATCTGACCATCAGTTAAGTATTCGTGCGATTACTGAGACTGTAAAAATTGACAAAGAATCCTTGTGGCAAATTTTACATACCAATTTTAGCATGCAAAAAGTGTGTGCCAAGATGGTGCCTAAAATTCTCATGTTTGAACACTAAGAAGCTCTCAAAAATGTTTGAATCAACATTTTGAATAGTATTGAAAATGACCCAAACTTATAGGAAAGGATAAAATGTGTGACGAACGTGGTTTTTTTACTTATGATCCTGAAACGAAGCCCCAATCCATGCACTGGAAGAGCGCATGTTCACCAAAAGCCAAAATAGCTCGAATAAGCAAATAAGAATTCAAAGCAGTGATGATTGTTTTTTAGATGTTTATGGGATTGTGTTCTTTTACTAGTTTCATGAAAGTCAAACTATTAATCAACAATACTACCTTTACTTTCTTGCTGAACTTCTTGAAAGAATAAGGAATAAATGACCTTTATTGTCAATGGACAAGTAATGGGTTCTCAACCAAGACATTGTCTGTCAAGAGGTTTCTAGCCAAGTTTCTAGCCTGTTAGATCATCTGCCTTATTTGCCGGATCTAGCATCAAGCGACTTCTGTTTGTTTCCTAAGGTGAAATCTGCATTAAAAGGAACAAGATTTGAGTCCGTTGAAGCTGTGAAAAAGAAAGTGGTATGAGTCCTGTAGGAGCTGATAGAAGAAGACTTACAGCACTGTTTCAAATAATAGAATATTTGCATTTAGCATTGTAGGGATAGAGGAGTGGTATATACTGAAGGTTATAATAAGTAAATATATATGATATCAAAATAAAATGTTTTACAGCGACAGTCTTATTATTTAATATCCACTTTGGATACTGATAGAATTTCTTGATGTCATGTATTTAAACACAGTGAGGCAATGCAAGGTTGTCAGTGCATGCATGGTGGAAGAGATGAGAGCTGCATTCTATAAAGTAACTCATTTGAAAATGAACGCTGGAGTGAGATCACCTAGAAGTATTTTAACGAATAAAATAATGTCCAATTTTTAAATGGAATACGTGAACCAATGCTGAAGAACTGCGAAATCCCTACGATCGAATATGTAAAAAAAAAGGGAGATGATCCCTTTTCAAATAGATCAATTTAATTAAATATATTATTAATATTGTTAAACAATTTTCCTCGGAATGGTACAATATTCCAGATGTAGAAAATAAGAATAGTATACATAACTTTTTAAAACAGAGATTTAAGAATTTTATTTAAAAAATTATGATTATAAGAGAAGAATATAATATTATTTACTTAAAAATAGATAAATGTGACTCTTATATTAATTGTAAATAGCGCTTTATCGGTAATTTAGTAGTTAAAGAAAGTTTATGCCTCGAAAAATGACGCAGTGAAATTCTTAAAACAGCACTGTATTGTTCCATCCAAAGTAATTAGCTCCCCAAAAGGGAATCGAGCTATTGATCTCTTTTACTATAAGTCCAAAAGAAACTTCGTAACTTTTACTAACAAACTAAATAACTTTGAAGAAAAAGGTAACATCCGATATTTTACGAAATCACGGTGTTTATATTGATGCCCGAAGTGAAAAACGTTAGAACATTAACATACTACGGCTATGTGTAAAAGAATCGTTTTCGTGTTTGTTAAACATGGATGGAAAAGCTTGAGGGGTTCTGTAAAAAAGAAGACAAAGAAACAAGACACAAACTGAAAATTTTTTTCTCACTCCTTAAGTTTTTTTTTACACTGGTTAAAACTAAAAGTAAAGAAAAGTTCCATGCATGTGGAAAGAGAGAAGATATTTTTTATGAAAACATGAAAAAAAGGTATATTAAAGATGGATTTTTAAACAGCAACAGAATTTTCAAATTTTCCTTCAAGAAGATGGCTGTTATATAATTATTTAATTTTAGAGGAAAATTCTTTGTATTTAGTTCTATTTTTTAAAGCTGTGAAAATAGCGTATCAAATAAATTATGCGTGATGAAAAACATTATTGTACTACAAGTACCAGGTGATCCAGAAGTCAGGACAAACCTTAAAAATTCATAATTTATAAGCGAATAAAGATAAAAAAACTCCAGTTGCAGCATACGGATGGAAAATAAACTGGATTTTTTATGAATAAATAGCAATAAATAACTGCTTGAATAGTTCTTTATTTGACTAATAGACGACGCTGTCGGGTTTCTGATACAGGATTATGCAAAGCAGTAGACGGTATAAAAAGAATAGCTGTCTCTGATAACAGTAATCGAAACTGTACACATAGAAATACTGTCTTTATGGGAGAAATACCTCTTAGCTAAACTGTTTTATTTCGGAAGGAAATAAAACAGTACTACAATTTACTGCGGTACTACGAGCATATTGCTGATTGCATGGTTTGTAGTATAGTGTGAAAAAATTTCATAGATTGATAGCAGTGCCTCCATTTGAACAGAAACATCTGGCAGATAAACTTAGATACCAGACGGGAACAGCCGTGTCAAGCCTTTACCTTTACTTTTGTTTTGATTAAATTTGAATTGTTAAATGCTTAATTGAAGAGGCTATAAATGTGTTAAGTGTAAGTAAAAGTATTTTATTAAGTAATTTGGAAATAATTCTTGATGAGCACACTAAATTTTCATAGAATTTAAATTTATTAGAACTATTGGAAGTGCAATTTAAAGATATTAAATACGATTTAACTCTTTGTTTTAAGATAGTAAAGGTCAAATGATATGTTTTATATTGAACAAAATGTGACAGGAATTTGGAGCTACATGATTTTTAGCGCTTTGCCAAAGAATTGGCCAGCCTTCAGCATCTTCGAGTGTTGTACAAACAGTTGTACAGACAGTGTAATCTCTATAAATGGTTTCTTCGTACAGGGTCTGTAATGCTGAAGAAGCTTCGAGACACGAGAGGTTTGTAATAAGGAAGTGCCTGGAGTGCACTGCGAATTACCCTGAAACGATATCCATATAAGCTGCAACATAATCATAAACTAAAAACTGTTGACAGCATTATTTGTCAAGAATGTGAGGATTGGGTATTCAGTAATATTGATCAGCAACAAGACTGGCTTCATACTGTGTTTTGAATGGATGAAGATCATCTCACACTGTCTGGCAGTATTAATACACTATTACCATATGAAGAGCCGGCACAATCCACATTCATTTGTTCAAGAACCCTACATAAACAAAAGTGACCATTTGGTGTGGCCTCACGGCCTATTTCTTTATCGGATCGGCCTTTTTTCCCCACAGAAGTGTGTTTAAAAACAGTTTCTATTACTTTGTGACTTTGAGTTATTCGTGATTTTCTCATCACTAATCTCGGGGACATCTTTAGTAAGTTGAATTGCCTACAATTACAACCCTTTGCTAACCAAATGAAACGTGATTAGGTAATTAAATGAAAATTAAACATGGAATGAATTGAATTTGAGATAGTGATAAATAAAATATAATTGAAAGGAAAGAAAAGGGAGACAGCTGAAAAAGACAAGCTGATAGATAATGTAGGTTGAAAGGAATTATCGTAATTAATAGTTTATATTGGAAGCAGTTGAAAGTGACTCCTAATCAGAATAATAGGAATCGAATTTGCTATAATCTAGAAGTACTTGAATTGGAATGAAGGATTTGATAGTCTAAGATTTTATTATTTGAGCGTAAACTAGGATTAACTGAGTTAAGAGGATTCGAGTGAGAAAAAAACGATCTTGCATTTTTTAATAGATAATAAAACGTGTAGTTCTTTTCTTACCCTGACAAATGGAATTTTAAACTAATTAACTATTTAATTAGTCTTTAAGATGGTTGTAAAGTTAAATAATGAAGAAAGGCCGTCATAACTGATGACTGCTATGTATCATTGTTACATAACCACATCTTTCTAGAACAGCAAGTGCGACAGGCACTGCACATAATCACCATTATGCAAGATACAGCCCCACTGCATATCGCTGTGCCTTTAAATGCCTTCTTAACTCAACATTTGCGAGTTTCGAGTTATCACTCGATCCGCTCCTTACCCTTGGCCTCCCAGACCTTCCGATCTAGCACCAAGTGACTTTTGGCTTAGAGTATTCTTCAAGTGAAAGGTGAAAAGTGTACCGAGACAAACTAATATCACTGACAATTCAGAAAGGTACCAAAATTTGTCTGTCATGTATCAAAAAACTTTACTTAATGCTGTGAATGAGGTTGTGACTTGTCTAGTATCTGTGCTTCTGAATGACGAACAGCACATTGAACAGTTGCAAGTTACCTAATAACATATAAGCGATTTGTTACATTTACGCTATCTGGTAGTCAAATTAATAACTATTCAAGTAGTTTTTTTTATTTCATCTAAAAATTCCTGGTTTGGACAGGTATACGACAGCTCAGGTGTCGTTCTTGTCACTTGAATGAGGTTCAAAATTACGAGTTTTATCACCAATAACTCTTATGTTGCTTTTAAGTGTTACGATAATGTACAATCAATCAAGCAATTTGTTTCTTACTGCTTTTTATTTCTACATATATTATATAAATATTGTAATGAACTCATCTTATTTTTATAAGCTTCAAGTATTAAACATAGAGTTGAACAAACAGAATTTAGTATTTTTAAAATGAAAAGTTGAAAGCGAATTTTCTTTGCATGTAAAAGTTTTCCATTTTAAATTTTTATATATACAGTAGAAAGTTCAAATGATGTTTGTTTGTTTAACAAATTATTTTTTAGAGTAAAAAAAACAGATTTGCTTAGAGTGTGTAAAGTTTGAAATCATCCTCTGGTTATATTTTCGAAAATCTGAAGTCATGCAATCACCTCTACAAAAAAGGCCTGATATTGTTAATAAATAGTAAAATGTCTACAATATTTATCTGATGTTTAACTTGAAATATTAAATTTCCTTACTAAATGTTCTTTTTAAATATTGAATGAATATTTCATGTAATTAAAATAGACGTAAAAATATTTTCAGATAACATTTATATTTTTTATTTTGCTATGATACGGCTGCTGAATTTTCTTCTCTTTACGCAATGATTTACGTCATCGTTCATACTTGCTATCACCAGTAAAAAAATTAATTTTCTATAATATATTGTAATATTTTCTTTCATTACTCAATTTTTCTTCACTACTGAATAAACGTGATATTAAATTTAATCATATATTTCAATACAATTGTATGATAGATAAGTGAAAATTCTTTAGTCTATTTGTTTATTATTGTAATATATTAAACTATTAATAATTGTGGGTAATTAAATTTTTTATGTTCAATATCAATAATAATAATAATATTTATAATAAATTATTAATACTGATGAAGAAAAAGTTGTTTTGATTCATTGGAACATACCATCAAATATTTTCATTTTTATTTATTTAGAGTCACTTTTTGTTAAGGAAGAATGTACTAAGATTTAATAAAAACTTCAGCTTTTGAGATTTACATTTAACGAAGTTTTACAGAAAAAAATTCAATATCCGCCCTAGTCCAACATTTATACAAAAATTAAAAAACTATTTATGTTTTAGATTTCGATTTAACACACATTAAATAATTAATTTATACTTTACACAAAAAATAGCAGATATGTTATGATTATAATTGGTTGTACATAATTATAAGTGCACATTTCCAAGTTTTTTTTTTTTTTTTTTTGGTGTCAGAAGTCAGGAAAATTGTGACTCAGTATGTCGAAATAAGGAAAGTACATCTCCCCACGGTTTACAAAGAAAAGAAATTATATAATATGCAAAGTATGGTTGTAAAAACAGTAATAAAGGTACTATAAAAATCTTTAATTCTCTGGGATTATTATAATTAATATTTCGATGAAGTATAGCTGAAAATGAAAATATGAAATACATTTCTCTTAAATATGAAAATATAAGCATGTATACTATTTTATTAATTTAATTCTTAAGGGAAATAATCAAAACAGTTTCTGGAAAGAAAAACTGAAATATTTTGTAAAAGGATATATAATGGGGTGATTTAGATAAATTCATTCCTTTTATGTTAACAAATATGTGGAGAACGAGCATGAATTCGAAATAGAATGCAAAATATATGTACTCACAAAATCAGATCTCACATAAAGACGGTTCCTTTTTTGTAATCTTGGTTTCTAAAACATGTTTCTAACATGCTAGTTTGTACTCCTATAAAGCCCAGTACTTAATATATTTTTGAAACTTTAACATCTGGTTTTAAAACGAGTTAAATTGCACTTTGAAAAGAGTTCCATAACAAGTCATCTCAGTTCTCATACCAATTTTTTAACTGGAAGAAAAATATAACCATTGTTTTTAGTTTTGTTAAAGCAAAATTAAAATGCAAAATTAAACTCTTGAGCAAGACTTAATTGTCTTAACATAACTCTTAACATACATAAATGACTCTTTCTTTTTTGCTATATTTTCACTCCCTTAAGGCTCCCGTCTACCAGTCATTTTGATTTCTTGAACGTAATGTTAATCCAACGGAATTTTCAGCTACTATTCTCAAACCTTTACTATTTTATCTATTTGAATGTAATAAAGTGTATCTAAAAGAGCAAAAAATAATGAAGGTTTCTGAGAAATTACATTTTTATTCTAATTTTTAAAAATATTCTTACCTTGATTTCAATGATGAATTAATATGTTTTTCGATATTTAAAAAGAATATCTTACAATATTTTTAAAAATTGTAGAAAAAAAGGAATTCTGCAGAAGCCTTCACTATATTTTGGTCTTTTAGTTGCACTTTATTACATTCAGATAGATAAAATAGTAAAGATAGAAGAGAACTGTAGCCAAAATTCCATAGGATTAACATTACGTTCACGAAATAAAAATGGCCGATAGAAGGGAGCCTTAATGATTATTTAAAATGCATAGTCTTTTCTGTCTTGTGTTTACTCGTGTAATCAGTAACTAGAATTTTTTTTTTCAGGCCCACAATCTAGAAATGTATATATATATATATATATATATATACTTTTATACATATTTTTCTCATTTTAATTTGCTTTACTTTAGATTATATTAAATTCAATATTTATTAGTAATATACATTTGAAAAATAAAATACTAATGACAATTTGAAGTCAAAAATCAAGCCTCTTAATCAGATTTTATTATATAAGGACGATAAATATAATTGTAGTTAAAATTCTATGTTAGCATTTCTTTACGTATAACTTTTGAAAAAGAAATAAACCTTTATTAAGTAATACATAAGATTTTAATATAAGACAATTTTCGGATTTGATGGACTTTTTTTTAAATCTAAGCAATCATTAATTTAATTTAGTAACAAAAAAAAATCGTAAGCAATATTACACAATATTACTTTAAAATTATTACATGTGATATTTTTAATACTTTTAAGACTATATTGTAACCAATTAAGTATATCATGGCATCTAAACATTGGTTGGGGTTTCTGAAGCATAACACCAAAAAAAAAAAAAAAAAGAGAAAATCTAAACACACGTCCTTGTTTTCTAGATATATTTTGTACAAATGTATGCAGAAGAAAACACATCTCATCGAATACGTTACAAGCATTGAATTATTTCAAAATATTTTTTTCATTCTATTTTAGAGGAAGGAAACTGATCCGTATTCCACTTTCCGATACCATCCAAACTATTTCGGATACAGGTGTGTTCAATCACCTGTATTACATTGGCACACGGTTACCCATTTGATCACCATTTCTCCTCTAGTGACTTGCGAGATCTCGATTGGGTGTTCCAGAAATCACTTATCGTCAATCTTTCTCAAATCTTTCACTTGCCTAAGCGATATGAATCAATAGAATATACTTACATGAACTTTTCCCCAAAGCCCATTCCGTGACTTGACTTTGGAGGGTACTTCAGAGATTGGATTGCATCACGCAGCAATTCGAATAAGACGCTTTTCCTCAGGGCCCATTTTCGTATACCGGCATTGCTGTTTTTTGAGTCATGCCCAGAAGTCATTTTATCTTAGAAAGTCTTGAATTACCGTTGAGAAAGTGCATTGATTCAAATACTCATTAACTTCATGAAACGATATTGTTTGTAAATTTAAGTATAGAATATGAGATATATTTGAAAGTTTTTGGGAGGAATAGATAATAAATACAAACAATACTTTCATTCTAATGACAATTACAAACACATACAGTGGATTGCCAAATTGATGTAGACATCACATATTTTCATAATTTGACTAAGCACATTAGACGCAATCATAAGTGGTTAAAAGGATGCGAGACTGTAACTTATATGTAAATCAATTTTTATTTCATATTAACATTTTTTTGTTTTTAATATTAGATGTCACTTTACTTGAAATAGTTATGCTTTTAACTTCAATAAAAATTTTGTAGAATTATAGAGATTAGCTCGTTATGAAATCCTAATCCATCCGTTCTATTGGTTCTACATGCTAGCTTCGAATCAGGGTTCCATTTTAACAATTATTTAATAAAAGCCATATATTACTAGGATTCTCACATTTTCCCATAATATTCTCATTTTATCGATATGCAGTCATGAGTCGAAGAGCAAATAGTTCCAGGAGGAATAATTCTCAGATAAAAAAAGCTTGTCTTGAAGGTATAGCATTATCAAGGAAAAAAATAGTATTTCAGTTGTTTGAAAATTGATTGTTAACAATAAAAGGTTAATTTGGATAAAAACATGACATTTTCTCCAAACTTAAAAGTGAATTGGGGAGCGAAAAGGATAACAACGCTTGGTAAAAAAATAAGGAAATGACTTAAAATATTTTCTTAGAAAATATGGAAGTATTATTTAAAAAACTAATCCAGTTGTTTCAAGAAGTTTGGTTTGCTATTTCGAAAATAGCCATCGAAGCAGGCTAGCAGAAGAACAATTGTAAAGACATCGTCCTGTAAAATTCTAAAATTTTTATTTCAGCAAATAATTTTACAGTCAAGAGATACAAAGTATAATAGCCGAAAAATAGCATCTTGGATTACAAGAATAAAAATAATCTTCAGGACCACAAGGTCCCAGGACGAGATCTGAAGTTTTAAAAAGTCCACAAAACACAAAGTAAATAGCACACAGTCCACGTCTTCACAGAAAGAAAGTTCATCGGCGGGACGGGACAAGACAAGGCACGGCAAAACTCAGGACTTCGGCAGGCAGAAGCAGGAGACACACAAGAAAAAATCCACCGAGGCTTCAGAAGGCCGAAGAGGAAGACCACTTCTCGGAGGCTCCAGAGGGCGAGAGAGGCGAGGCTCCAGAGGGCGAGAGAGGCGAGGCTCCAAGGAGACCGGAGAGACCATCCACAAACAGCAAACGCATTCGTCAGAGCACACATAAAAAGACAAGGAAAATACATTAATATACAATAAAACCATAAAATACAAAGAAATATAAAAGTCATAATATATATGTACAATGCAATGAAATACAAAAAAGTAAATATGTACAAGGAAGTTACCTTCGAAAAGGTACCAAAGAAAAAGACAAACATGAGTTTAAAAGGAAGGGAAATGGGGAGTGCAGAGCAGGTTCACCCATTAGCCCGAGAATGAATTTCTCACATATGAGGAACATTCAGTCAAGTCGAGAGTCAAATATGAGTTCTAATAAAAATTAATCGTGGGAGACTGGGCAGAACCTGTCTCCCGTTCAAGATATCAAAAATCTTTATTTCAGCTAATAATTAAAATGGACGACGACAAGCGAAGTCTAATAGAAAAAATGACGTCCAAGAAAGGAGTCAACAAAATAAGAAACCACTAAAAAATCAACAAGATGATTTAGATAAAAGTAACAACGATGGTAGATGGTACTAATGAGATGGAATAAAAGTGGCGATAAAAATTGAGTTTAAAAATGAGGACAAAACACCAGCGAAGAGAGGACTCCTCGAGCTGGGCAGATAAAAATATGAGCATAAGCTTGATAAAATGAGACAGAAGTAAAATATCAAAAGATGTTAAAAACAGCCAGGAGGCCGAAAAAAGTTCAAATGATGCTCTTCGGCGGAAGGAGGGATCAATACTGCTTTTTGTCAGTAAGATGTTGTATATAGATATCCCTGCTCCACCGGATGGTGTCCGAGCAGATGAGTTTCCTCATAATTTTAGCGTATTTCTTGGAAACACCCATCTGCGCCAGAGCAGCATCATTTGACGGATCCCACGAGCCTAGAGAACCGACCACAATCGCATCGACATGGGCGAGGCATGGGCATTTACTGAGGCAACGAAGATGAAACGTATTACTTAGGATTAAGAGTATCATCATATGATGGTTGAGGACTGAAACAAAGTAAGTTATCATGGTTTTTGGTAATTTTATTTGTTTTTCAGTTCTCTTTTTATTTATTTTTTAGCATTAATAGTTTTACTTAGTAAATTTCAACTCAGTTTCTCTCACGAGACCATGTTTTAAATTCTGGAAAATAAAAGTGCCTTTGTTTGACGGTGACCTGGGGAAAACTTCCATCACGATTGCATTACAGAAAGGAAAAAGAATCTCGTCAAAGTTATGATGTGGTCTATAATCACTTCCACTGGAGTCAGAGGGATTAGCATCGTTCAAGAACTTGTGAAACAAGACCAATACAGAGAAGTATTGGAACTAATCTGACGCCCCAACTTCAAGAATGGTTCCAAATTGGCAAATATTTAGTTTTTGTGCTTGATTCATCTCCTTCCCGAGAAGCAAGAAGTCATATAACTTTCTAAGTAGACGATAATCCCAGTTTTACATGGATTAGGTAATTTTCCGGATATGAATCGAATTGAAACTTTTGGGAAATAACAAAGCTTTAACCTACCAAAGGAACGATAATAACTAAATGACAATGAATCGGAAACCTATTTTGTGTATGTCATCACAATCCCTAGAGAAAAAAAAAGATGGGTACAACAGTGTGTAGAAAGCATATTAAAGCTTTGATAGTGGTTAAAGGAGGTAAATAATATAATGAAGCAGAACAGTAAAAAAGGAAATATTACTATACACAGCATTAATTCTTTAAAATGTTGAATTACTTTTTTTACGATTCCTAATGTTGTATTTTCTAAATTGAATATATCATAAATATAATTCAGTAGAATTATGCAGAATTGGTTAGATATTTTTACAAATTCCATTAGCATTTTATTAAAGCATAATATCTTATGAATGCCACATTAGTTTGACGAAACACAGTATATATATATATATATATATATATATATATATATATATATATTTAGAATTTAAATCACATATATTGTTTCCATAAAAAAAGGTTTCTTACTAAAATGACATGACTCACCGAGGCTAAAATGTCCTTTCAGGTCACTGGAAGGGTTTTAATAGATATTTACCCCTTAATCATGGCAGCACTTCAGCCATACTTGATAGGAGAAAGATTTCAAGAAGCGTTGGAAATAAGTACATCCAAAAACACCCCTTTGCTATCTGTAAAGTCACCACTGGGTAAATAACGATCTTTCAAGAACTATGTGCCGATGATGAGAAAGCACACCTGCATTTGAAAATGTTTGGATGGTGAGAAGAAAAGAAGAAAATTATGACCATTTTTTTTCTCTGTGAAAGACAGGGAGATGTATTTTTTAAACTTATCAGTGCTCTTGTAATTTCTTATATATATATATATATATATATATATATATATATATATATATATATATATATATATATATATATATATATATATATATAATATATTTGTGTTACTTATATACTCTCCCGATAGAATCTTTATTTCTGTGAACTTGCTGTA
>BMAW01056260.1:31820-110725 GCA_019974015.1 Nephila pilipes
TTGCTGTAGGTAATGGTTTATTTTTATTATTTTGTGACTTATTGCTATTTTTTTTTCAAATATTTTGAATAGTTAATTTTTATTCTTTTACGTTTAATTATTATGCCATTTTGTACTAGGAATATTTCCTTTTCAGCCAACCAAACCGAAGAAGAGGATGTTTGGTACCATCCAGATAGTTTTTCTCTCGTATTTTTAGTCCTCGTCAGTATATATATATATATATATGAAAGAAGTGACAAGAGCCCTGGTAGGTTTAAACAATTTCTCCTTGCTTTCAGAAACTAATAGAGTTCAAATGAGTTTCACAGAAATTAATGGAATTGAAATGAATAAGTTCAAAAATGCATTGTTACATAACAACATTCTTATTTTTAAGGAATTGAAATTCCTTTGTGAAGCTCATTCCAATTTTGAGTAATTCATTTAGATGATTTTCTTTTCTTTTATAGAATCTTATTTTTTCCGGGAATCCATGTTCCTCCATTGAAGTTATTCATGCAAATATACTAAGATCAAAAGTATAATACTTCTTTTGGTTTTGACTTTAAAGGTGTTTTTAATGGAACAGTTAAGATCTCTTAAATATATATCCCTGCATTAATTACATGTGTTTTGTTTTCTCGAACTTTGAAACTATCTAATTAATTAAAGTTAGTTGAAAAAAGAATTTATCTCACACTCCATTTATCTCAGAATTCTTCTTATATCGAAAACTCTGAACAATATAGGTACACTTAATGATTAAATTTATTCTTTCATCGTTGATTGATTAGCAGATAAGTGCATTGATACAAATTCATTTCTACAGAATTTAAAAAAAGTATTACTGTTGGTAATATAAAAACGATCTTCCAGTGAAAATAACTGATATGTTATTATTCTTTGGGAGCATTATAAACTACTATACTGAATTAAATTTTTTTAGCAGTAGTAAATATTATACGATGAACAAGTCAGAGACATACAGAATAAAAATTGTTTTTATTTTCTTACTGTGGAAAGAAACTATTTGTAGAGTTTAAGTGATTAAAAATTTCACACCTCAATCAATACTCACTCGATATTTCGTCAAAAGGCAGATTTTAATCTAAACATTCATGTTGCCATATAATAAATAGAAGTGAGTGTTGTTAACGTTGGTTAGTTTTATTTCTACATCATTTTCATTAAAATTTGTCATAAAACTTTAGTACACATTCTGTGTCAGTTTTTTTCCTGTAGTAAATGCATGGTTTCGATGTTAAACTATTCTTATACCTATACATTTAAGGAATTTAGGTTTAAACAATGTTTTCTTATAAAAAACACTCAGCACTTATAAAAAATTCACTCAGAAGGAAGCGAGGTATTTAAATACAAATTAAGAAGTTGTATAATCTCTATCAGAAAAAAATGATTAAAGTGTCAGCCGCGTTGGCACAAATTTCCTACGGTCATTGGTCTTCGTCAGAGTCACTTCGACTCTCAAAGGTACGTTAGTGAGATCTGTTCTGCCATTCCGTTCTGAATGTACTCACCACAGTCCTTTATTCCAACAACACAACGTTCGTGTTCATACCACTGTCATCTCATCATCTCAAGAGCTTGCCTCGCAACCATGCACATTATGCCGTAGACAGGAATATCGCCTGACTTGTTGCTCAAAGAAAACTTATGGAATGCAACAGGTCGTTCTTTTCAGACTACACTGATACCACAAAGTTAGCAAAATATATATACCAAAGTTTAATCTTGGCAGAATGGATTATAAATAATGATTTTTCACAATACTATATTGAGAATTGTAACGATTTTGTCATACTCACCCTCATTTTTTAAACATTTCTTGTTGGTGAGTATTAACTTACTTTCAAATATCATTTCAATCCAACTATTTCTTCCAGGTGCAACTTAACTGACTATAAATGTAGATGTTTGTAAGTAAATGTAGCATGAACTTCGAAAAAGTTATGTTATTTTAATGTAATAAAATTCAAAATGATGCTATAAACAACAAAATTATAATATTAAAATTCTTAATATAAGATTAAATTCGTAATAGATTAAAATTAAATTAAAATTCTTAATATAATTCCTAGTAAATTTTTTTAATTAAATACATTTCTTGAAAACTTACTCCATTAGACACGTTGTTATTAAAACATTTCATTATTTTATAAACATAAAATAATTTTTTAATATTCTTTTTGAATAATTATGAGAGTTTTTGTAAAATAAGTGAACATTTTTCTGTTTTATTTCAGTGGTAGGCATCATATCTAAAATATGATAAAATTTATCAGAGATTTTGAATTTTCACAGAAATGATAGATGATCATTGAATAAAAGTAATTTTCCTTAACAATTTTAGTCCAAAAATTATGAAGGAGGTTAAGTTAAATTATTAGCATTTAATTCACTGAAATATGATACTCCGTCTTCCTTTAAATGTTTAATGTTTCAACAAAAGCTTTGCAGTTTAAAAATAAATAAGGTAAATAAGCGGTACTTAATATTCTTGTTCAAAGTTATCGAAATATCCTCAAAATATACAAACTCTTTGATTATTAACTGAATAAAATAATTATTGTAGATTTTTGAAAAGAAAATATTAATAAATTTATTGATGAAAAAGAAAACTGGAATCACATGATTAAGTTAGCGCTCTTTCATTCAAATGAAATATATGAGATTTACTGTTGAGAAGTTAATATCGGTGTAAAAATTAGTTATACTTCATGTTATTAGTAGTATAAGGAATAATTAAAAATATTTGTAATTATTTAAGTGGGGTACATTTATTTCTTTGTAAAAATGACGAAATTTGAACAATAACTTCGACTTGATTACAATGAAATTCTAAAATGAGAAAAATATTTAAGTCTTAACAACTTAAGGCATTAACAAATATAAAGAAATTAATTCCTTAAAAACTTAATTGGTTTATATAAAGATAAAAGAAAATATATATTTTAAAGTATTCTAAGTTTTTTATAAACAGAGAAATATTGAGAATGTATATATATATAATATTCACTCAAACTCAGAATTTAATTATTATATATCAATGGATATTTACTGCTCCCTTCCGTCAGTTAAAAAAAATGACTTTGCCTTGTAAGCTCTAGCTGCTCAGGCAGGTATAGACTGATGAACTATTACGCCACTTCTGCTTGCTCCTCGAAAAGAGAAATATCCTTGCTGCGTTCTCATCTATGTATTTTTCTTGAGTTATCCTTTTTGCGTCGCTGTAAATGAATATGATTTGATAATCAGTGAATTAGACCCATCATAGCAAATTACAAAAAATCATTTTTAAAATACAATTTGTCATTGTGAACTAAATTGTTTTTTAAACCTAAAAAAGTCAAAATGCTTCATGCACTATTAACCCAAAACATTATCTTTAAAATAATAAACATGATTTTACTTACAAGAAATTTACATTTGATAGCCAAAAAGTTTGAATTTCTATAAAAAGTATTCCGAAACATTTTTGATTCCTGTTTTCAGGTTCTTAAATTAACAAATATATCATGATGTACAATGTTCATAAAGCCTTTTCAAGTGGTTAATTCAGAACGCAAGAGTCGAACATATATGCTAAAGATCTGTCATGCTACCAATCAATTATTGAAAATTAATTTTCATGTAATAAAATGTGAAAAAATAATATTTGTATATTATACAGACAACCTTTGCATGATTCATCAACTAATACATCTATCATTAAAAATTATTGTAAAAGAAAATTCACTTAAAAATCTTATCATTTTAAAGAGATAAGAGTAACTTGTTTTTGAAGGATGAAACATGGGCCTTTTTTTTTCCTGGAGAATTTAGAATTCAGCAAAATTTCTTTCTGAATCATCTTTAAATATAACAAACTAAGTTTTCAGTTAAGCTCAATGGGATATTTTTGAATTTAGAGATAGAATTTCATACAAGGGATTGGAAGTTTTGGAAAACAATTTTTTAGTTTCGCATTTCCTCACGGAAATATGTTTACCCCCTTTTAGAGTTCAATTCTATTCTTATGTTGCTTGAACTGGGAGAGTGTACAAGAATTGTTTTACCTCCTCTGATAAAAAAGAAATTATTTGGATCCAAACATGAATCTGATTTAAATGCAATTCTTAATGATTTCCAAATGAATTAAAAAGTTTTAGTTAAATATTATAAGAAATAAAAAGCAACAGAAGAAATTCCTTTTACTTTGAAGGCATTAGGGAATACATTCCAAATAAAAACTCGTATGGACGTCTTCTACAATGGGTGTTCAAATGAAAAGGTACGAAACGTCGTAACAATGTAACCGTTAACATATTTGCCTATGCCCCTGTGTAGAAAGTAGCGAGACAACTAGGAATACGAATGAGTCTCTGGAGTGGATTGGAGTATGCGCGTACCCCGCATGCGCAGAAGCGAGCAGAGGCTTTTATAAAAAGGGCCATCCAACTGACGTGGCAGTGCGTCAGAGAACATGATGGCGTTCGAATTGCAAAATTCGACGATTGAAGAGCAGCGATGCTGATCTGATTTCTGACAGCTGAAGCGCTGAACGTGTTAAACCAGCCGTTATTCTTTTCCGGATGGTAACCGTATATGGAGAAGATTGTATATCCGAACAAGTCAGTGAGAAAATGAAGTGTACGTTTTCGTGCAGGCCGTGAGGATTTGGTTGATAACCCGAGACCAGGCCAGACAAACTCTTTCATTACGGCTGATCTTATCGACAAGGTAAGAACCACCTAGAGAGAAATGATCGGCGTGTCACATTGCGAATGTTAGCGGTGAAGGTGGATGTGAGCGTTGGAACAGTATGAACAATTGTTCATGACAGGTTGAGTTATCGGAAAGTGTGTGGGCAGTGGATTCCGAAGCAGTTCACCGACCAGCAAAAGGAATTACGTATGTGACTTCAACATCTGGTTCGGTATCATAAAAACACCGTTTTTTTGGAGCGGATTGTCACAGGTGATAAAAGCTGGTGCCACCACTAAGAGTCAGAGACAAAGCGGGACAGCATGCAGTTGTAGCATGTGTTGTGACCTCCCCCTAAAAAGTTCAACGTTGGAGTGTCAGCTGGCAAGGTGTTGCTCATCGTCTTTTTCGACGCCCAAGGTTCACTACTTGGTGAATTCCTCAGGCACAAAAGAACTATTAACTCCAACGTGTACTATGGGACACTTCGAAGCCTATGCAGGTCCATCAAGAACAAAAATCGGGGCAGCTCACGAAGGGTGTGGTTCTGCGTCATGATAACGTGCGCCCACACGCCTTCAGGGTCACACACGCAGAATTAGACACGTTTAAGTGGGAACAGCTTGTCCATCCACCCTACATCCGGGACATGTCTCCCAGCGATTTCCAGGTGTTTGGTGGCCTTAAAAACATCTGTTTTAGTTCTATGATACCAAAACAATCGAAATGTAAGAGAAAATTTACTCTTACCTGTAAAGTCCCGGGTTCGATCTGGGGATGTTGCCGGAGAGCATCTCTATTTGTGAAAATATTGCACCGTTCAGTTCTTTAAAGCAGCACATTTATTCTTCTAAATAGCAAGTTATATCAGTTATTTACAAGTTATATATACAAAGACATCGTTAGTTTCACTAGCGATTGCGCGCCTAATCTAATCCGTACAAAACATGGTTACATAGCTAACTTCTCCTTTCGCATAGGAGCATGGGAAGAAGGGTTCTTCATACCATCATCACTGCGCATGTCTGCGAAAAAGGTTACAAAAAAGAGCATATGATGAGCAGGATTCCCAACAATCTGAAAGGGAAGGGATTCAACTTGGATGACGAAATCAAAGACTGTGAAAAACTGGGTCTCATCACGGGCACAAGAATTCTAGGAACAATGAATCCTTCGACTCTTTAATAAATGGGATCGTTGTACTCAGGCCAATGGTAATTATATACTTTGAATAATGTTCATTTATATCCACAGTGTCATTTCGTACCTTTTCATTTGAGTATCCCTTTTTTGTCTAAAAATGTTAGAACCATCAAAATTTCTTTTAATATTCTCTTTTTAAAATTTCACAATACATATGAAAACTAATTAGTCATAAATATATTTTTTATGGAAAAAAGTTTTTAAAATTACTCAAATACTAAAAGTTTTAATATATATTTAATTTGTTAAAAATATCACAGACTGAGTTTATTTCAAGAGTTTTTAAGAATAATTCTGGTTAGAAATCCTTATTTAAATAGTTATTATTCAATTTTTAATGAATAATATAGGACCTTAATTATTATTTATATAAATGATATTCAATTTAATATTTAAACTGCGTAGAAAATTAAATATTTTGCATCTTAAAGTACGCAAAAAAAAAAGTGTATTTTGAAAAGAAAACTAAGCAATACAAATGAAATCCTTTCATAACAAATTCTTTCACATTTTATGCTAAATATCAGAATCTTTTTAAATCCATTTTGGTTCAAAATGTTATTTTTGATATTTTTGGTGTCAAAAGTAGAAAAAAAAGGCTAAAACAAATCGCTTAAGTTAAACATTTGAAGATATTTTGCTGAAACATGACCTATGATTTAAAAATTGAAGCTTTATTTTTAGTTTAAAATTAGAAAAATAAACGATTTCTTACACAATAGTGAAAAGTAAAAATTATTTTTAAATTTATTGATACAAAAGAAAAAAAAATCTTTATGTTTAATTAAAATATCTTTGTTTCATTTTTAGATGAAGGAATTTCATGATGCTTCATTCAGGAAAAAAGCTTATTTTAAAACTTTCAAAACATTATTGCACTCATTAAACATTTTCATCACTTCCCCAAGCGGTAAGTTCAAATTGTATTTTATTTCTTATTCATTTAAATAATTGAATTCAAATTTAAATCTAATCTGGTTGCACTATATATATATATTTAATTTTAAGAACCTTTTGTAACCTTATTTATCAAATAAATGCTGCTTTCAGCGCTGTACCATTAGTTAAACAACTTAATATATTAATATAACTGTAATAAATACTACTGCATTCAAAATGTTGTAATCAATAAATCAAAATGATGCGTCTCCGTAAATGCAGTAATTGAAATGTAAAATTTATTTCAATTCAGATTATATCACAAGAAATCAAGAATAGGTATTCGATCTTTATTTGGCTTTCTTAACAGTTTGTGAAAACCATTAGTAAAATTTTTTCTTAATTTTGCTTCTTTTGTTTCAAAATTAGGATTAAAAAAATATTATGCTAGATTTGAATCTTTAAGCCAGTACAAATCATTATACTAGCAGAAACATGACAAACAGTTTGCTTGAATAAGTAAAAATAAGAGATTAACTCTAAAGAATTACTTGATAACCCATTTGAATGGCATTTGAAATTCAACTAAACTTGATACTTGTCTTTTCTCCTTTTAGGTATACATGAAGTAAAGTTGCTGTCTTTAATGTTGTTCTTTATCAAAATAGTTGGGAGGAAATTTTCGTCTACTAGTCTAATTTAGTCTTTTTAGTTTACATTTTAGTCTTATACTTTGTAATCTAGTCTTATGGAAGACAGTTTATTTAAAAAACACTATGAATTTGTTTGTAACTTTCTATTCCATGTGGATTCTGTATCAACGAGGTAGGAAAATAATCCTGAAATCCTTAATTTACGTTGTGACAGAATGTTAGAATAAAATTTAATTATAAACTGAAAGGCTAATAATGCTGATCATACCTTTTTCATATTTAGTTGAATAAAAAATATTCTAAACCAATGTGATTCACCTTTTTCCTTTTCTTTTATACGGAATGTAATAAAAAGAATGAAAAATACATTCTGAATTCTCTATTCCATTTTTACTAGTTTTTTTCGAATTTTGTGTACTTTCTGTAGTAATATATTTTTAAGTATTGATTGAATTTATTGTATATTTCTGCACAGACTCCATTACAATTTGTTCTACTGTCCTACTAAATTTATTTCTCTTTAATTTTGAAATCTAAGAAGGCTTATTTGTATTGTTACGAAGAATTATATATTACTAAATTGTTAAAATTTTTAGAGTAACAGACAATTGTTTTTGATGTTAATATCCAGTGATGGATATTTGCAAACATGCCGCAGGGCTCCTTTATTTAATTAACTTAGAAAAGTTTATTGAAGAATTTATGATTAAGAACTAGTTTTCTCATTTACTCAAAGATAAAATCTCTATATCAGTGGTAGCAACTTTCCACAAGATTGCATGAATCAATTCATTGTTATATGCATGCTGATCCAGAAGAAGGATGTGAATTAAGAATATGGGTAAGGGGATAACATTTGTAATAATTTATGAAAGGTTAGACATGATGACTATTATAAGTCAACAACACATTTCATTAGTTTTCGTAAGCAAAATTAGTTTTAACTAATTATGTTACTGTTCGCTCTTTCTTCAAGACAACTTAATTAATATGTGAACATGAGATATTTGAGCTTAGTTGAGGTATATATATAAGTAAATTCATAATTACAAATAATTATGTGGGAACAATTTATAATCAATAGCAATATTTACATTGTCTGTTCATGTACTTACTTATAGGTACATTTGGTATAAAAACCCAAATCGTTTATAACCTTAAAAAAGTGTAGAGTACTTATAAACGTAAGATTCTAAACATCAAACATAATTATAGTTTTAAAAAATGGATTTAATAAAACGAAATAAAATTAATTGTAATAAAACTGAAAAAATTATTTGAATAATATTTAAAAAATAAAAAAAATATATAATTCATATTTTCTTTAACTTTTATACGATTAATTTGCAGTATCTAAAAATTTTAAGTGTTTAATAGAAAACAATCGAATTCACTTGATAGGAAATAATCTTGTATTATATCGTAGAAAATATCAGTATTGTTAATACAGTAGATTTGGAATAAGGTGTACGAGTAATTCTAAAGAATCAAATTTTGAGAAAATCTCAAAAACTTTTTTTTTTTCTAGAGCTAGGCATTTTAACATTAAAAAAATCCAATTTCAAAGCCTTCTATACGGACCAAAGTTCCATAAGTAATATCTCAATAAAATCAGCCTAGTATTTTCACTTTTTAAGTGCAAAATCAAAAATAAAAAAAGTGTAGCATTTCATTTTAAAATCTCAGTAAGGTCTCTACAGAAGTAAAAATGGCTTTTGAAACAAACTATATAATTAGCTTAGTTTTCTCATTTTTAATTTTAATTCGCTTGTGAAGGTTTTGAATTAACATTAAATTGTAACATATTACCCATTTAAATATCCCTTAAAGGGAATTTACTATTTTCTCATAAAATAAATTTAAAAAATATTCAATACTAAACATTTGATGTTATATTTAACTGTGGAAGTGATGCGTCAAATCTTCATAAAATTAAATAAAATAATTTCTTTTTGAAATATACTGCTGTTTGTAGAAAATGCAACACCATGAAAGAATCATCAGAATCAAATGAAATTTAATGCAGAAACGACTTGTACTGATACAAATAAATGATGAAATTTTCAAAACAAAAGAAACAAATTAAGCGTCCGAAATCAGTATTTGGTGCAGCCACCATGCGCTGCAATAAGTGCTGCTATACGACGTGGCATGGAGTCAAACAGATGTTGAATATCTGCTTGAGGAAGAGAATTCCATATCGCTTGTATGCGCAACCAAAGTTCGTCTTTGGAAACTGCAGGACGCGGATCACGAGCGAGACGCCGACCAACCATATCCCACACGTGCTCAATAGGCGACATATCCGGTGAATAAGCAGGCCAAGGAAGAAGTTGCATGCGTTGTGCTGAACAGAAGTCTCGAACAGTCCGCGCAACATGTGGGCGTGCATTATCCTGCTGAAAGATAGCTCCAGGGATGCCTTGAAGGAAAGGAACGACTTCGGGCTGTAGCACTTCACGGACGTACCTGTTGCTATTGAGATTACCCTCAATTCGTATCAAATTGGATCGTCCATGATACGAAATCGCACCCCAGACCATAACTCCGGGTGTTCGACCACTATGTCGTTCAATAATACACTCAGGAAGGCAGCGTTGACCGGCATAACGTCTAACACGAACACGGCCATCATGGGTCCACAAATTGAAGCGTGATTCATCTGAAAAGACAACTTGGTGCCAATCAGCTCGCCTGTCTCTGTGCTCAAGAGCCCACTGCCGACGCAGCCGTCGATGATTCGCCGTGAGGGGAATCCTGTATAAAGGCACCCTTGCACGCAATCCACGGCGCAGCAGACGACGACGAATTGACGAAGCCGACAATTGTACACCTGTAGCAGTAGACCAACGTGCTGCCAGCTGCCTGGAGGAAGCTGTGCGATCATTCACCGCCATGCGGAGCGGGTGTCGATCATCGCGCTCTGACGTCACCTTCTGTCGTCCAGTGCCTGTTTTTCGAGTTGTTCGGTGCTCGTCGGTCCACTGCTTCCAAACTCGCATCACTGTGGAACTGTTCCGCTGCATACGAGCTGCTATTGCGCGATAGGAAAATCCTCCTTCTCGAAGGCCGATTATCCTCCCTCGTTCAAACTCCGTAAGTTGCTTGAATTTCTTATTCTTCCGTCGTGGAGGCATACTCAGGTCTCACTAAACGTTTGCCACTAACAAATAATCATAGACTTTTTTCAACGTCCCGCTACAGCACTTTATTTATACGCTTTCAGCATCAATTCAGAGGGCGCTGCGCGCGCCGCGCACGCGCGATGGCTCTGAAACTTTATTAATTTGCATAATATCCTATAATTGACATTTGCTGCGAATTTCATTTGATTCTGATGATTCCTTCATGGTGTTGCATTTTCTACAAACAGCAGTTTATAATGAGCGTAATGCAAGGTAATGTAAAATATTTCGAAGTTTATTTTGTATTCCAGTATTTTTTTAATGAATTATATTTATACAAAATATATATTAATGTAGTAGAAACAATTAAAAGGTTATTATCACTACACACCCATATATATATATATATGTGTGTGTGTGTGTGTGTGTGTATGTGTGTATTGTGTGGCGCGCGAGCGTGAGTATGCTCAAATTAATTACAAATTATAATCAGAAAGTTAATTTTGAAGGATAACTCATATTTATCAGTAGTTAGGAAAAATATAATTTTTTTTATCTATATAAAATTCGTTTTTCATATGAATTAAGATTACTGTTAAGCAATGAAACTTTTAAAATTTTCAGTAACTTTTTACTTATGTTTATTATATTATATACATTTTTATATCTTGTATTATGTACTTAATTCTATAGCTATATCTCTGCTTTAAAACGAAAACTAAAAAAAAAAAAAAAAAAAAAAAAAAAAAAAAAAAAAAAAAAAAAAAAGAGGAAACAGTTCGCTGAAGTGTTAAGGAATATGTAGTTGAATTTCTGGATATATTTGTTAAGCACTCAAAAATATGAAGTTACTTTGTATGTAAACTTAATGGAAGTATCAAAACTCCATTTCTTAGCTTCGAAGCTGTGATTCAATTAAAATGACTCACTCAATAATTTTGATTCCTAAATACTCTTACAAAGTTTCATTTGAAATTTGATAAATAGCAGCCAAGAATTTATGCTGCAATAGTTTTTTTCCGTCTCGTGTTAAAAGAATGCTTTCATAATTATAATCTATAATTCATAGACGCTTCTCTTTTTGTATATTAGAAATTTATTAAAATAAAATTTTTATAAATTTAGAGAAGAGAAATATTTAATTACTTTCTTTTAATGTAATAATGTATCCCGAAACATTTTGTGTGTGTGTTTGAAATACGTTGTTTACTAATGTTCCAATTATACTGAGTTTATGCATAAAACTATAATACAGAAGTTAACATTTATTTTTCTGTTAATTTTCAAATTTTGTATGTATTAAAATATATTATTTATAAATTAATTACAATACTTAATTACATATTTCCGAGTGCAAATTTATCTTTAAATATTTTATAATAAAAAATCACCAGTCACCTATTAAAACCGTTAATTATTTGTGCGCTTGTATTGTATTTTTCTTCTTATACTTTAGTAAATTTATTTAATTCATTCATTATAAAATAATTGCTACGAATATCATATTTTTTATATGAAAAAATAGTACTTTGTTACAGAAATTTACATTATATAATACAATAGTAAATTGCATAATTGCTTCAGAAATTGTACTTGTTAAGGAGATATAACATCTGCTTATATATATATATATATATATATATTATTTTCATCCTTAATAATTACCTGCTTTTTCAATTCATTTGCTTAAAACTTTTGTAGTCAAACGAGTAACTTCTTGTTGAAACGTGATGACACGCACTTCTGTTATAAATTATTACAAAATATGATCTTAATATAAAGAATTTATTTTTTTACTCAATTAAAGTGAAACACTGATATATTCACAGACGAGATTAAAGTTCAGGTCTTATCTTCAATAAAACGAAAAAATATATATAAATTAGAAGAAAGCTCTTTTTGGGTAATCGCATCATTGATTAAATGTAAAAACCATTAATCTAAACAATAAATGACGGTAGGAATCTTTGCACATATTTTATTTATCTTTATACCTTGATATTTCAGCATGAAATTCTGTATTTTCTTTTAACTTAAGATTCACTTAACATGATTACCTTTAAAGCTCAATATTAATTACATCCGTTGTAAGATAACTGCCCGTTACATGTATTTAAATAATCCTTTTTTTGATTCGTCAATATTTTTGACATGAAAAATTGTGCATGAAATTTAAAACATTATCATAAACCCTTTGATTAGTTAATCGAATATTTAAAGAATAATCTATTATGACGCTAATAAAATTGCTAATAATTATGTAAATATTGGAGGAATTAGCATTGAACATTAATCACATATTCTTTAATGGGGTGAATATTTAAGTAATTTTCGAAGTTTTCAACTGATAAACAAGATCATAAAAAACAGACATAAGTGTGTAGCAAAAATATTAAGTGTAATAAAATTTTCGTTAAAAATTTAGATTTTAGAAAAAAATCTAGATTAGAGTAAAAACTTATCCCTTGCTTTTCTGTATTACATTTAGCAAATGATTTGTGATTGTCAATTCTTATATGTTCGTTTCAAAATAGTGGTATCTAGAGCCCATTTATGGAAGTAACAAGCCAAATAAAATGCTTATCTTTGGATAGTAAGGGAATAATATAATTATTTTTTCTTCTAGAGAGATTTTTTTTTGAAATTTTTTTTAATTTCAGGGGAAAAATTGGCGGAAATGAAAAATGTTTCTGATTCGAGATACATGGCTACATAAATTTTTTAAAACAAGTAGATTAACTGTCTGTTCATATTTATTCTGAAATACTTTGCTTAAAGTTTCAATTAGGAACTTTATTTCTTAAGCCATAAAACATTTATATTAAAATATATACAGGATTAACTGAATTTTATTTAAACTTTTATTAAAAGTAAAAATAAGTGGTTTTTTTTATGCAAATATTTTTACATATATAAAATACTTTGATCAAATTCCTTCCTCTTTTAAATATTATTTTTATGCCATTGAAGTTAATAAAAGAAATAGAGGGGTTTTGACTACTCATGTGGAGGGATTTCACATTTTGAAATCAACTGTAATTTTGTATTCGCAAGCAAAAATTAATACTAATGCAATGATAAAGAATTCGCAATGAGTAGTTTTGAGAAAATTGTTCATAAACATTTATTAGTGTTCCTCGTAGGTTTAAATAATGTTATTTTTATTTAGAGTAGTGAGGTTCACAGCAAGGAAAATGGAGATGAATAAAATTGAGACATAAAAATAACAAAAATGTTAATATTATTCTAAAACAGCATATTTAATTATATAATTAATAATTTAAGGAAGAGTAGAGGTAAAGCTTTCTAGATGAATCATATAATTCTAATTAATGTTAACAAGTGAGACCAAAAAATTTTGTAATTTTGTCCTGTTAACGGAATTAAGTTAGTTATTAACGATACAATTTCATGCAATAGTTTTGGTCTCATTTTAATGCATTTACTGTTTAATACATGTAAGTTATTCTATTTGCGAGATAGAATATTTAGCTTTATTGAAATCTCTTCTCAATGTAGATTCTTTTACTTATTAAAAGATAAATTACAACACTATTAAGATAACTGCAAATTTATCACACACACGCATACACACACACACACGCATGCACACACAAATATTTTTATGTATTTTTTAATTACTATTTTCCAATTAATGCAGTTAAATTATTCCGTAGAAATTTAAGCTTAAATATACATAAATAGGAGCAATTTATATAATCTTTCAATATGAAATATCCAATTAGTTTACTTACTTTAGATGTTTAAAATAAAATTATTCTTTTAATCTTATCAAAATAATCTTTATTAATTCTGTTGAAACTGATTATATAATTAATTTATGAAAGGAAATTTAAATTATAATACATATATTGTATATATATATATATATAAATCCCTTCATCCAATACCATGTGATCTAATGAAATTCCTACGTATAAATTATAAGCAAAGTAAAATTCTCTCTTTTTTCGCTTCGGTTATGAAGGATTACACCTCACTTCCAATCTTCTCAATTTTTCAAATTTTGATCCACGAATACGAAAAGACGTAGCTTGCGTTGTGCTCATCATCTTGCAGAATAAACCCTCTCTACTTCAAAAGTAATAAATAGACTTGATGCAGATACTTTGTATTCTTATTATAGCTGTGACATCTAATGCCCGTTAAATATATTTTTTAATGCAATTTGTAAAATTTTTTAAAGTTCTATTTAGTTATGAGATAGCTTGATAGATGGTATTGCTATCTTTTGAATTCATTCATTTTTAATGTTAGTTTTACTTATGTTTTTTAGAATTTCTCTTAATGAAGTTTTACCTTGTAAGAATTTATTTTGATATTACTACTCACATTTTTTTTGTGTTTAGTTGTTTGATGGTAATTTTTTTTAATTTTGCAAACTCCACGTAAGTTATGTGCGAGCCTTGGACATTTGACTGGTTGATTGTAGAATTAAGTGATAGCATTTCTGCAACAGCTAGAAAAACAGATTCTTATCGTAGGAAATTTTTTTAATATCTTCAGCTTTTACGCTATTTTTACTCAGATTCTGCTTCTTCAAGACTTTGTAACATTTGAAATTTGAACATTCAGGGGTCTTCAAAATGCTGTTGAATGTTTTTTTCAAAATTTCAATTACATTTGAAAGTTAATTTCTGAATGTTTGTTCAATTTTGTGTATTTTTTGTACACCATGTTCATAGTTTCCATTCACGAGGTGAGATGTTTTTGTCAAAATATTGTTCTTTTTGATTTATTTATTTTTTGTTTTTAATAACATTTTTGTCTTAAGTTTATTCAAGCTTTAATTTTTAAAAATTTATTTAGGTTTCTATAGTTTTTTTTTTAATTTTTAACATATTTTTAAAGTATTTGTCTTTGCTTTAGATTCTTTTTAACTGTATCTAGGTTTTATATAACCATTTTGAATAATATATTATATTAATGTGGTATATAATTTTTGCCAATAATTATAGAATAACTCCTCTTAATAGTACAAAAGAATATAGTTAAATTCGAATAATGTACTACCATCCACTTTTCAGTCAGCAATTCTTATTTGCGTATGTTCTGTTTGATTTGTGCCTTATTTTTTAATGGTCCATGACTTTTACAATTGTTAATATTTTAAATTTGGAAATAACTTCTTAGTTCAGGGGTCGCCAAACTTTTTTGATCATCGCCCCCTATATAATTTTTCGAAATCTCCATAGACCCCCACAAAGGTAATTTTCAGGTAATTAAAATAAAACTATATAATAGTCTAAATATTTAATAAATCAGAAACAGTAAGTAAAGTAGCTACAGATATTTTACTTCTTAATGAGATGAGTGTGCCTGGTGTTTCTTGGCAAGGTTCGCTATATTGGGTTCGAAATTAGTCAATTTTAACCGTAAATCCCCTCGAAGCTCCACATTTAATTTATTTCTGTTTTTAGTTAAAATTAAATTAACGGCTTCTACCATATACGAACTCGGAAACGCCAGCATAAATGGCTGAGCCATTTCGTAAAGTTTCACATATTTTTGCTTTATATTTATATTAGTCCAAAATTTACGTATTGTCGAATTTTTAATAAGCGTTTTTGCTTCAAGATCGGACAATAGTTCAGCAAGCTCATCTTGTATGTTGATGTCGACGTTATCAATTTGCGCCGAAAATGGCGGAATAATCCAATCAGGGATGTCGATGTTTTCCAAATCAACAAAGAGCAGTTTAAAATCATCACTTAATTTTTGAAGATGATTTGTATATATTTCCAAGTCTTCTTCTTTTATTTTTAATTGTTGCAGATTTGAAAAATACTTATAATCCTTACGTAGCAATGAAGATCCAAATAAATTTAATTTTACTTGGAAGCCTAACAGTATTGTCCGAGCTTGGATAATTGTTACATCTTTTCCTTGCAGTTTTGTTTGAACGTCATTAAATTTTCCAAATAAGTCTGCTAAATAAAAAATATGGTTCTTATTGTTTTGGAATTCATTGCTTAGAACAGGATTTATTTCGTTCAGAAATTCTGTCGTGGAGTCAAATATAAATTGACGAGCCGTTGCAAGCATACACCTCTAGACAACCATCTAACCTCGGTGTGCAGAAGTAATTGGTTAAATAACTCATTGTTTTCCTCTCAAAGTTTGGCAAATAATCTTGATTTAAGAGGTTGAGCTTTAATTTGATTAATAGATTTAATACAAAACTGTAAAGCTTCATGTAACTCTGAACTCAGATATTTTGCTACTAAGTTGTGTCTATGCAACACACAATGAATAATACGAATACCGGGCACTTTTTCTTTGAGGCATGTAGCAAAACCTCGGTAACGTCCTACCATAGAAGGTGTGCCATCTGTGGCTACTGCTATTATATTTTCAAGCGGAATGTCATATTTATTTAAATATTCTTGTAAACATCTAAAAATTGTCACTCCCTTTCCATCGGTTTCAAGATATTTAGCAAATAAAAATTCATCAATGACTTCTCCTTTAATTTTACTGAAATATCTAACATACGCCATAAGAATAGCAGAAACGCCAAAAACATATTCATCAAGTTGTATAGAGAACTTGCAATTTTTTAGCTCCGAAACTACTGTGTTTTCTATTTCTTTGGCCATTTCGTCAATACGCCGTTTTACAGAATTTGCGCTTAATGGCAGACTTTAGTCTTTTTTCATCACATTCTCAATGACGTCTTTAATTGCAGGTACTACAATTTCTTCTGCGATTGTGTGGGGTTTTCCCCTCTTTGCTATATTAAGTGAAATCTTGTACGAAGCAATTAATCCTTCTTCATTTTCATTTTCAGTAGACTGTTTCATAAAACTTTTTAGAGTTGGTCGACATGAGAATTTTTCTTTGAGTTTTTTGAAAAATTCTAATTTTTCCTTTTTATTTTTTTATCTGAATGAAGCCTTTCAAGATTATCTTTCATTTTTGACGGTTTCATGTATTCATTTCCAAAAGTTTTTTCGCATATAAGACACATAGGAATAGTTTCATTTGTCGGTGAACAAATAAATCCAAATTTTAAGTAATCCAATGGATAATACCGACATTTCTTTTTAGATACTGAAGCTATCATTTTTAAATTAGGGTTCTGTAAATAAGTTAAAATTAAGTTGGTATATTATACTAATCCACATTATTAAAGCTTACCTTTTCACAAGTAACAATAATTAAAATTGATATCAAAACTAAACGAATAGTTTTATAGAAACAATAACTAATTATCCAATGGTAGATATAATAGTAGTAATAATGACACTACAAGCATTTAATACTGTTCACAGTTCACAAAAATAGCTGAAAATGCATATATTTGCGTTTGTAGCATCCAGTGTAGAATTGGACAAGCGCACATATGCACCTGACTCATATGCAAGGCTCGTATGTTTTGCGATGGAGACAAAGGGCGAACCAACGACACGATGCGTAACTGCCGTATAAAAAAGAAAAAAACTAAAACCACAAACATAAGAAGAAAGAAAACGGAGTACTGAAGATTCCCTTCGCGCTTAATGCATAGAAAGCCAACGGCAGTGTCGTCGCTTGCCAAAGGCTCCTAATTGGTTGATGGGTTCGCCAGCAAGAGACACGGATAAGCCTCAATCGCTCTTCTGGCTACATACTATGAGTCAAACTGGTTACAAGGTCAAGTTGTGACGTCACGGTATACATACGAAAACACATAAGGAAAAAAGGGGCAGATTGTTTTCTGATTTATTATTTTATTTTCTATAAAGAATATAATATTAAGTCAATTATAAAAATATTTTAAATTTTTACGTACGCAGTTAGATATGTGTGATTTGCGTATTAAGAACTGTTTTTCCTTCGAGTCCCAATAGACCCCCATTCGACCCCTTGGGTCAGATAGACCCCTACTGTTGTTAAATAGACCCCTAGGGGTCTATATAGACCACTTTGGCGACCCCTGTCTTAGTTTATTTTCAAATATATATGTATAGTAAGAGTACTTGGTTTTGGAACTCGATTTTTGTTTCACGTCACCTATAACTTTGTAATTAAATGTATAATTTCTTAAAGATAGTTTATTTTTAAAAATTAGAGTGGTGTTTATTTTTTAAGGTTTCTAATCTTTTAAGCAAACCTTTGGAACAAATTACTGACGAACCACTGGTCCCATTTGGAAGATGGCAGGTAAGATTACAACCTTACATATTAATTATATAAAATATAGAAAACATATATATTAGAGCAGTTTAAAAACAAGTGTTTGAATGCAAATGCCATTGTTTAGAGCCATTAATGTTGCCATATTTTAAATGGCTACAAAACAAATGGGACACTGATTCATGGGTCAATATTCGATACCTTCTATATGTTATCTTCTTAATCAATTTAATAACAAATTTCTGAATTTTCTTTCACACACAAACAAATCATTTTTGTAAAATACATTTCTCGTTTATGCATATCTTATCTGTAGAATATACTTCTTTATGATTTTAAAAGCCGTATTATATGTTTCTTAAAAGAAATTCGGGTAATAAAATAAAAATAAATCAGATTTTTAATGGAGCTATAACGAATAATAAAAATAGTGAGTGGAATACTTAAAAATTTTCTGTGTGTTTATATTATCAAAGAATAACGCATTTTGTTAGCAGGAAAAGAACGCGATCTAAGATGTAAATTATAAAAAAAAAGGTAATTAAAATGGTGACTTATGTTGAGTCCAAACGATACATTTTTAGAAATAGAAATAAAAGTTAATCTAATTATTTCGTGTTAAATTAAGTTGAATGTCGTTCTGTTCAGTGATACATTTTAAAAATGAAGGCAATTTAAAGTCTTCAGCAGAGCAGAAGAATGAAACTGAACTTAATGTGGAACCATAAAATGTAACATTTATGAAGGTTTTATTCAAAAACAATAAAGCGTGAAGTTTTAGCCGCATTCCATCATTGTAATATATAACTGACATGACTAAAAAATTACCACTAAGGTGTGGAACCTGGAATATGTTGTTTTACCGAATTTAGTAATTATGATGGATAATTCTAATTATTTTTAGAAAACCTTCGCCACCTTTATAATATATCGTGTTAGATTTGTTTTTGCTTTTTCAACGAATGGCGTTTAAAATATATAGATAGTCATTAAAAGAAAGTAAAGACGTATTGCTAATTACCATTATAAATGGGCCATTAAACTTCGGAACATTCTTAATTACTGAAGGTATATTGTTTATGTATAAGTGATTTATAAATATTCCAGTTTCCTTCAAAACACAATCAAGCAAGACTCAAATATCTAAAGAATAGTTACTTTTTTGATCTTGGTCACATTCGTAAATAAAATTAAAATTTATAGAAAGCTTTCAGGACTTTAATGTATTCCATTAACATCCTTTTTGTTGTTATTTGCATTTACAACATCAGTTGATAGGTAATTGATCTCACAATTAGTTTTTGATGACCAGACTGAATTTTAATCGATAAGTTATTGTTCTTTGATCGGAGTATTTCATAATTAAGTACACATGTGTGTTAAATGATAAGTAAGTTTTAATAACATTTGAGATTTCTTATATGCATATAACTAAATAATCTAATGTATTTCATCCTAATCTAATGTATTAGAAATTTATTTAGCTATAATTTTAATAAGATCTTCACAATGTGGAATTTTGACAGTGGGAATTTTAAGCATTAGAAAGATGTTTATGTAATAAAATTTAATATCAGGATTTAGCCTTATGTTATCCGCAGTTTTGGATAAAAAGCAAATTCTTTGTTTGTATAGTAAGCATACAATCCTGAAGAACTTTCCAAATTTTATTTATTCATCTTTTTGGTATTTTAATGCAAATATATGGTAAGTATTAAAATAATAAATAATTAGTAATTCTGGTAACATTATTGAATTTATTTCTAAATTGAAATAAAAATAATTATTTATATTACAACATAAAGTAAGAAAAAAACTTTTTCATTTATTTTATTTAAATATGTTTCCTTTTATTATATACTTTCTTTATTTGTCTTGAGATTTATGAAGTTATTTAACAAGACAATTTTAAATTCGTATTATTATAACTAATTACGTGAAGAACTTTTTATCTGTTAATTCGTTTTAAGTAATTGATATTTTCAATAACATATATTTTCTTTTAAGCATTCGAATTGCGATTTCTAAGTGCAAATAAATCATACATGTATTTTTTTGCATGTCATTTTCATTTTAGAAAAGGAAAAAAATTCTTAAATAATAATAATTGCAATACAAAGAATATACCTGTAAGAAAGAGAATAAATTTGTG
The DNA here is from genome assembly GCA_019974015.1 of Nephila pilipes. Classification (NCBI taxonomy): domain Eukaryota; kingdom Metazoa; phylum Arthropoda; class Arachnida; order Araneae; family Nephilidae; genus Nephila; species Nephila pilipes. The sequence goes on from BMAW01056260.1 coordinate 52,658, forward strand.
AGAGATTTATGTAAAATACTTCCTTCTATTCCTTTCTCCGTTTGTATTGTTTGATGAATCTCAGTTAGTAGTATTCATTTTCCCTTTGTTCAGGTTATACGAAAAGTTAGTTATTCTATGTCTAATATTTGAAATAGAATTGTAATAAATTAATCATATAAATAATAATATCTAAGACATCAACCAGAAAGATCTATTTGCAGACCGGTATGAACATTACGTGTAGCGTTCTCATAGTTAAAAGTATTCGCCTTTTTAGTTTCTTTCCATTCCTACTTAAATTTGAGATGAGTGAAAAAACAATAAACATAAATTTAGGGTGGGGATACGAAACAAACTAAGGATCCTTATAATAAAAGCTTACTTAAAGAAATTTTCAACTACTTCGTTCTCATAGAATAAAAGTAACATGAAGCTTTTGAAAACGGTGAAAAACGGAGTTGTAGTAAATGGAGATTTGTAACTTAGATCGGATTATATTTCAATGTTTGAAGACGAAATGCTTGAGAGAATACTATATTCAAATAGTTTCTGCGAATGAAAGGCCCGAAAACCGTTTTATTTCATCATATTTCGTTGCTCCCTTATAATGCAAAGATTGTTTTATCCTTTGCTTTTCAATGAAAATCGACTATAACTACTGAGTAAAAAAGCAAGGTTTTAATAAGAAAATAAATATTCTAATTAAAAAGATTTCACTCAGAATTCTTATGAAACAAAATGCTTGTTATAATGTACACATATTAATTATTAAATGATAGACTTAAAATACGTCTTATCACATTGTTAGTTTGAGGTTTCAGGTATACGAAATCAAATGCAGGCTTAAATTTCGAAATTTGATGAAGTGTAGGGAGTTTATAAAATAATATACCAATTAGAAAAAGTTACAATTGCAAAACTAAAAAAATTACAGAATTTTGGACAAATTAAAACAAAAGTATACTTTTTAAAGTTCACAAAGGTTCAATGAGTCCACCACCTGAGAAACAAAATATATCGGTCACAGAGCAGATGACAACCTTACTCTTAATTAGTGATCTCCAAGAAATCCCGATTTGATTCATAACGACTTTTTTCTCTTGAGCTGTTTAAAGATAGTATTTATTGTGCTGCTACCGGCGAGTATTGACGAACAAAGAACCCGAATAACTGAAGGCATTCGAACTCTAACATTAAACATGATGAAATAAGTGTGGAATGAGTTCTACTATCGACTAAAATTGTTCGTGTTTCTTCTGGTAGTTGCATTGAATGTTTGTTAATAATTTTTTTTTAAATTTTCAAGTGTAATTTCAATTTAATTTGTCAAAAAGGTTATAACTTCTTCAATTTTGTAGCAATAGAATTTTTATTTGGATTATTATTTCGTGTAATAAGATGAATAATTTATTTCGCTTTATAAATTCTATCATCAGACACTATAGGTTCCCCTTTCGGCCTGACCAAGAGATTAATTTCTTTTCCTGTAGGTCAAAATGCAACCGAGATGATTAATCATTACAAAAGCAGGTCGAAACATAACACATCAATGACGTTTATGTGATAAAAACAAGATAGATGAACAATGCACGTACTCAACTTTCATGTTTTATATCTCCATATAAAAACATTTCACGTCCTCAATTTCCATTAATACTTGTAGCTCATCGGATTCTTTACTAAGGATTGCCAAAAGGGCCGCCAACACAGGAGTCAAAATTACTTGGCAACTTTTAACTTTTAACTGGTTCTTCTGTTAACATCACTAATTTCCAGGTTTTATTTAATGTATCTCGAAAGTGTACACTGATGGTATCCAATTTCTTGTCATCATGCGTGTTGACAATTCTTCTTTCGCAAAAGCAAATGCCAGACCATTTTTTCTGTGGAGTCAATTCAATACACGAAGCCACACTTTTATTGCATAACAATCACTATATCTAACTGACCTCCATTTTTGGCGTTCTTTCTCTCTCTATATATATGATGCAATTATTTTTTTCTACTTCCCTCTTTTTAATATTATTAAGTTCAAGTAAAATTGGATGAGTGAAAGAAAAGGGATACGAGAATGATATTTTGCTTTCAATACTAGAAAGGGTATACAAGTGAGAAATGACTCAAAAAAGAAAAATATTAACTTAGAAAAGGATATTGCATAAAAATGTCATTTTGACATAAAATAAGGCGCTTCTTGAAATTTCTTATCAGATGTTAAATACAAATTTTTACATGAACATTTATAAAATTTAATCAAATTGCCCTATTTATATTTTTTTTATTCCATTCACATAACAAATTACTCGTGAATCACTCCCAAAAACTTCTATTTATTTTAATGATAGCGTAGAAAGGAGAAAAAGTAGCTGTAAATTAAGAATTATGTGGTGGAAAAATTCCGAACTGAGTAATAAGGAATTAGGAGACGTTATAACAACAAGAAAAGGAGAAATACTAAGCGGAAAAAATATTAAAGATTTAGCGTAGACAGACAATTAACATTTATTCCATTTTCTAGAGTTTACATAATTGAGTAAAGTAATTCATTTGTAATATGTTTCTTTTTTCTATATTTTTTGCTTTGAATGTATTACACACACACACACACACACACACATATATATATATATATATATGAGTTATATGATATCGCCATTAATCAGCGATATATGCATAAAGAAAATATCTATCAAAATTCAAAGAACAAAGAAGCATGGAATCACAATGATCTACAAAGACATAATTCATTTCTTGCACATTTGTATGCTATTTTACCTCACGAACCGTGTATAAGCTAACAAAACTGTACAAATTTTTAAATTCTTACGTGAGGGGAAACTCTGTAGCTGTAGTGAAGCGTAACTATCTTCAAATGTCCTTATATACGATCCTATACGTTAGAATTCCAACAACTCAAATTGTAATTCATGCAAAGTAGTGATAATGTATCAAGTGAGATATAATGAAATAGTAGTAGGCGGTAGTAGGAATAATGGTATACAGTAGTAGTAATATAGAGAGACGGTAGTATGAAAGCGAAGAGGAACTATAGTAGATGATTACGACGAAGAATCTACAGCCATAATAATACATTTGGTCGTCTGAATGTAACAGAATGCCAGTAGAGATTATGGACTACAGGTAGGTAGTAGATATTGCTTAGATGAAGAGGAGTATGAATAAGTCCCACATTTACAGTAAATTCAAAGCAGATACAAAGAGACTTCTCAAGCAAACATTACAACAAAGGATTTACTTTTCAATTGACTGTGAAACAAAGAGATAACTTTAGAAATGATATCGACGACACTTGCAATCCGTGACCAAAATTTAATAATAATGATGTACAGAAGATCTACAACATTAAAGCGTCGTGCAACGAAAACACATATAAGAACCTTTATATTAAATGCAATAAAAATGTTTCAGAATATATATCGCAAAAAAAAAGTTTTACTTTGAATAAAAAGAAATACTTTGAATAAAATTTAAAATAATAAATATTTCACTGAAATTTAATTGAATTATTTTTTTTTGAAAAACACTTTAATTTTGTAATATGAGTCAAAATGATTCACTTAGGTATTAAGGGTATGTAATTAATAGGTATGTAGTCAAAATTTCTAAGCCTATTGTTAAGAAATTTTTCACCCACATATTATCTAATTTTCCAAGATACGAATTATTTCACTAATACCTGTAATGCTTGGATATGGAAATATCTTAATATCCATAAGAATACTATATAAATAAATATATTTCTTAAAATGCATTATCTGGTTCATAATTTGTTTTATTAATCATAATATGTTGTACAGTGGTTTATAATAGGTCAATTGAAAAGTCCCCAACCTGACACATAGATGGCGCTACTAGAATTAGTCCATATGTTTTTTAGTTAGCCCTAACCCTCAAAAGATGCGTGTATAAATTTGACAGCTGTCGGATCATTAGTTTGGGAATTATAGCATTTTAAGTGAAGCAACTTTTGTTATTGTGAAAAAAATGGATAAAAAGGAATTTCGCGTGTTGATAAAATATTGCTTTTTGAAGGGAAAAAATACAGTGGAAGCAAAACTTTGACTTGATGCCGAGTTTCCGGACACTGCCCCAGGAAAATCAACCATCAAGGATTGGTAGGCTAAGTTTAGATGTGGTGAAATGAGCACCGAAGACGGTGAACGCAGTGGACGCCCCAAAAAGGTTGTTACCGACGAAAACATTAAAAAAATCCACAAAATGATTTTGAATGACCGTAAATTGAAATTGAATGAAATAGTAGACACTCTAAAGATATCAACTGAACGTGTACATCGTATCATTCACGAATATTTGGGTATGAGAAAGCTCTGTGTAAAGTGGGTGACGCGCGAGCTCACTTTTGACCAAAAACAACGACGAGTTGATGATTCGGAGCAGTGTTTGAAGAGGATCAAGCGTAATAAACCCAAGTTTTTGCGTCGATATGTGACAATGGATGAAACATGGCTCCTTCATTTCACTCCGAAGTCCAATCGACAGTCATCCGAGTGGACTGCACACGACTGCACACGATGAACCCGCTCCAAAGCGTGGGAAAACGCAACAGTCGGCTGGCCAGGTTATGGCGTCTATATTTTGGGATGCGCATGGAATAATTTTCATTGATTACCTTCAAAAAGGAAGGACCATCAACAGCGACTATCACATTGCACTATTGGACCGTTTGAAGGACGAAATCGCCGAAAAACGGCCGCATTTCAAGAAAAAGAAAGTGCTGCTTCACCAAGACAATGCACCGTGTCACAAGTCAGTGAAACCGATTTCAAAATTCCATGAATTGGGCATCGAATTGCTTCCTCATCCACCGTATTTTCCAGATCTGGCCACCCAGCGACTATTTCCTGTTCTCAGATCTCAAAAGAATGCTCGCTGGGAAGAAATTTTCGTCGAATGAAGAGGTGATAGCCGAAACTGAGGCCTATTTTGAAGCAAAGGACAAATCCTACTACAAAAATGGTATCGAAAAGCTGGAGGGTCGCTATAATCAGTGTATCACCCTTGAAGGGAATTATGTTGAATAAAAAAAACTAATTTTGCCAAAAAAATGTGTTTTACTATGGTAGGCCGGGGACTTTTCAATTGACTTGTTATATTTGTTCTGATAATAATTATTAAAAATTATATTATATTCTTTTATTAAATGATCATAATTATATAGAGTTAAGTGATTCTTCTAAAATGTTGATTGGTTTACATGTATGGAAAATTAAACTAAACATATTTTAAGTAAGCTAAGGTTGCCCTTATCGATTTGTATTTAAGGAAAAAGTCTTAAGTTTTGTTATTTCGGGTTCATGAAATTTTAAATTTCTTAAAAGTAAGTGTTTTTGCAATCGTTTGGTTATTATATTTTTTGGCGTTTGAGTTATTTTGAGTATTTATTTACTTTAAAGGTAATTGAGGAATTTTGGAAATCTATACAATGAAAATTATATAATTTTCATGGTGAAAAACCTTTGTTTGTATCAATTGAAAATTAGAGTTCCTGGAGAAGATACTTTTGATTAGATTTACCTTAATTTTAGTTATTTTATTATTTAATAAAAACTAGCTATCAAACGAGAAGCGTATCAATCACAAGAATCTTACTTCTTTCATTTCGGAAGATTAATAAAAATTATAACTGATGTGCAGTATTCCATATAACACTTGTTATTTTGCTTTTGTATTATATATTCTTCATTTATTAAAAAAATATATTTCAAAACGTAAATATATTTAAAAATACTTCATCAGATTTTTTTTGCATTTTGAATATAAATCTTTTGTAAGATTCTGTTGATGACATAAAGTAAAAATATCGGCAATTTTATCAGACCATTCAATATTTCATATGCACTTCTTCAAAAAATGTTGTTCGAAAAAGATATAGCTTCAAAACTTACTTTTAAATAAAGTAAGACTATATGGAAAGTTTTCAATCGTAAAAAGATGAGTTTCTGTAATCTGTTATCTACAAGACAATATCATACAAGCTGTTATCTACAAGATTGATGTCTCACTATGTAAAACATCAATCCAAGTTATGTAGACAAGAAAGCAAAGCTACTTTGGGCGTAACAACATGAAATGAAGAGGAAAAAACCAGAAAAGGGAAAGGATGTTCACAGGCGCAAAAACTGTCCATCATTGGATGAAAATAAGGTGTCGCAAGATATCGCTTGACCATTTGCTGTCACGGAACTTCATCTTTTTTTTTATGTCTTAGACTTTCCCTTTTTAGATGGATTTCATCTTTTAGAAAAATGATACTATTTTTATCTCATATAAAAATATTCAGTGAAATGAGTTCCGTTTCTTTTGAGTGTAGAAAAAAATCATTAACTTGATTAATTTGTATTTGACCCGTGTAAGAAGGAGGCTGCAAAAGAAAGTTTTAAGTGTTTGAATACAGAATAATATGTTTGTTCAAATATAGTCATGTTATAAGATGCACAAGAATTAAAATATTAGAATAAAATTACAAAAAATATCTATTTTATGGGGTAAATAAAGGAATATTTAATATTTTTCATTTTTGAATAAGCGATTTAAAAATAGAAACATATAAGAAATGCATATGCAATAACAGTATTTAGAATACTACAAAAAATTGATGACTTTTTCCGATACAGGTATATTTAATGAATCGAATGATTTACGAGTTTTTGAATGCAAAAATGTTTGTACATACTTTCCCCCCCCTTAAATCATTCTCATGGTATTTATTACCAGGTGTGTTTCTTAGATTCAAAATGCTTAGCTTTTTATTCTTAAATTGCTTACAAAAAAGGGCTATTATGCTACATAAATTACGAATGACTTTGAATTAAATATGATGTTAAATATTTTTAACTTTAGAAGAAAAAAATTAGAATCAAATCAAATAGGGCAGCTACAAATGATAATGCAAAAGTTATTACATTCCTTTATACTGATATTCTATAATACATATAATTTCATAAAAATGTTTCAGACATTTGCTTTTGCATTTGAAATAGAATAACTGATTTTTTTCAAAAATCTCTTACTATCCCAGTTGTTATTTAATAATTGTTCAATTATACTTTTAAAAACAATTAAGGTTTTATTAAAAATTGAATGTACAAATATAATCATATGCATTAGAAAACAGCAACGAGGCAGAATATTTTTTCATCTTTTTTCCATCATTTGATATAATTAAGATTTTAAGAATTTCGTTTAATCTTTATTGAATAAATTTTTAGGTGTTCATCTGAAGTGAAAGGAACCGCGTAAAACAAAGGAAATCAAGTTAAGGATGTTAATTAAGTTATAGATAATTAGGTTGAAAACCCAAATCTATAATTTAAGGAAGTTATAATTAACTTTAATTAGTTTCACTTCACATTTAAATGAAAATGCTTAGAATTAAGCTACAGTAAATAACAGTGAGTAAATACATAATTAAAGACTCAAAATAGGGAAATGGAAAAATATGTTCCAAACGTTTTCTTTTCAAAGTTAATTGTTAATTATGTAAAATAATGAAAAATCCCTTACTCTTAATCTATGTTCCAATGCTTGAAACAAACGAAGTCAGTTGGAATTAGAATGGATGCATGCATTAGCAAATTAAATTCATTTTCAACTGTTGAGTTTAATTAATATAATTGTTTGGAACAGAGCATTGTTGCAAAACAATCATGTTTGAGTTATAGAAAAATTCGACACTCTTTAATCTGATCGTAAAATTTATAGTAAATCATATTCGCTGAACTCATAAAATTTATTCATTTGTTTACTATCTTCACACACAGAGATTTTTTTAGCGATTGTTGGTAATACGCGCACTTTGTTCGTTCATAAAAGTAAAGAATTAGAAAATGGAGATTATAAAAAGAACAGTTTATTCTATTCATAACGGAAACACAAAATAAGTATAAAATTGTAAGAGTGCATTTTCCTTTATGGCATTTCCACCGACGAAATTGAAGTTAATTTTTCTAATTTCTGATTTCAATTACAACATAATTAATAATATTTTATCAATATTTTGATATGAGAAATATGTTTTATACAGGGTTTTAAATTAAAGAATTTCATGAAATTTTTTTTATATTTGTAAAACACTACATTCGTGACTATAAAAAGGGAATAGATTTTGGTTACTTACATTTTTTTTAAAACACTACTTAGTTTTGTGCTCCAGAGAAATGTTTAGCTTTGCAGACCAATATAATCGATGTTCAAGTGAAAATAATGATATGAATTTCGATGGAATCCAAGTTAAAGCACATTTATTTGGATATTGTACAAAATACCCTGTTTTAAATTATGAAAAACATTTTTAACTATGTGTAATGCAAGCTATTCATTAAACATCCCTTAACAAACAGCTGGAGTTTCTTTCTGACTTTATATTTAAGTTTTTAGCTCCATTATAACCAAATGCACGTGGTTAGTGGTTACTCAAAAAAGGTAAGGTTTAAAAGTGTAGTGAATATATATAATAAATTCATATAAAAGTATCAGAGAATTTAATTTAATTCAGAAAGAATGCTGTTTTTGAAAGATAGTATAAGTGAGATGGCTTTGAATAATGCGAGGGAGTTTCTTGCGTATCTGTATGACCTATAAAAACTAGTACCCGAAGTTTCCCTGTAAGAGTTACTCCATAGTGAATAACTCGCATCGTATCCTAGTAAGAGTAATCTTTGATATCGTATAGATTGTGTATGTGTCCTTATTTTAATTATGTCATCTGTGCTTAAGTAAAACTTTAGAATTACGATTAGAGTAATACTTAAAATTGAGTATCTTGTAAGCAATTTGTTAGAAAGCTCGTACTTATGCGGAGTCTATGCGCTGAATACAGTTCTCTGATACAACTGTCTCTCTGACGGCACGCAGTTTTTGTCATATATCAGTCTTGTCAAACAGCTGTGGCTCTTGGTCGACCTAGTACTGGTCATTGGTTAACCTTTCCCGCACTCTGAAATCTCTGCTACAGTTTTGAGAACAAAAACTGGTGCACATTCCAAATTTTATACACATTGGTTTGCAATCGTTAATATTCGAACATTTCAACAATTCTTCATTTCGAAAATATGTCCAGTTATCGTCTTTTGACCAACATTCATTCTATTTTACCTTAAGAACGTTCCTATGTGTTCTTTTTGAAATAGTTATGGAGCAAAAAGAAATTTCAAATTTTAGTTGATTGCGTTCATTTGAATGAGATTTGAAAAATAAATTTGTAGTTTCTTAAATATTGGACTACAATGCCTTAAAGGAAAATACAATGTAATTGTAAAAAAAAATGTCTTATGAATATCAGAATAAAGAAAAATTCTTAAGCAGAAATTCATTAAATTTGACGTACATGAAAGTAAAAGCAATTATTGGAAATAATTTGAAATTGAATTTTCTTAGTTTTACATCTTTAAAAGTAAATAGCAAAGAATTAAAAATACACTTGAGGCTAAACTTAGTTGCAATAATAATGTAATTATTTTTCAATATTTCTAAATATGAAGATGAAATTATTTTGAACATGATAAAAAAGAAACAAAAAAGTTACAGATGTTACACTAAAATTCATAACTTTTCTTTCATGAAATCTTTTATTATTATAATATTTCTAGTTTTTTTTTATTCTGATGTAAATTTGATTTGAATCCATCATCCAAGCTTAAGCAATAAAGAAAGAGAAAGTGGAACAATACATTATATGAATTAGCTGAACGTTTTGGCACCTATTTGTCTCAAAATCGAAAGAAGAGTATCCCTTTTTTAAAATATAATTTTTACAATACCATATTAAGGGATGAGGGAAATGATTTTGAGCGAAAAGATTAAGAGAAAAACAAAACGATCTAACATGAAATCAATTAGTTGATTTTAAAAATTGCCTGGTTAGGTCCTACTTTAAATACTTTATCGGCTATATCAGAATTTTCAGAATTTTAAGCAAATACCCACCAGGTGGTACAAAACCGCTAAAAAACTAGAAACTGCCTGACGTGTTGATGACAACTACACAAATCTCCCAAAATGAAAATTTTTTACACTGGTGACTTCAGAGATCTCGAAGGACATTTATCTCAATACTTTTTTAAAATTTTAATTTGAATAAACCCATCCATGCTAGGCGAAGAGCAGACTTTTGGAAACCTTTCCCGAAAACCTATTCTGTGACTTGACCTAAGAGAAGCATTTCAAAGATTGGTTCACATCACGCGGTAATGCAAATGAGAAACTTTTTCAGTAGAATCAGACCTGATATCCCTGGAATAGCTAGTATATATATATATATATATATATATATAAACTTTTATGCATGTGGATAGGAGAGTGTTATTTTAACACGTGATCCTATGCCCTTCATATTTCGCTCACTTAATTGTTCGAGGTCACTCGGAAACAGAAAAAACCGTTTTAGATAAAAAGGGAAAATAGGAAAAACACATATTTCTGAGCTCTTAAAATGATTAGGAGAAATATAGCAAATAATTGCAGACTTTAGTTGTAAATGCTTGTGGTTGTAGATTGAGTTTGATATCTTTTGAATTATTGTGCATTAATCATTGAACTTTTACATATTTAAACATTTTTTTGGTCCGACGAACCGGAGAAACAAGTGATTTATAACCTACGGATTTAATTAAAAATGACTTCAAAGAAAAATATAATGGAGGGGCTAGAATAGAACTAAGAGAAATATAAGAGTCCAATTAACTAAACTTTCAAACTGTCTCGAGAAGAATTGTTGAAGGCAGGAAAAATTGACAAGGCACATAAAATTGAACATTTAATCAAATTAGAAAACAAACTAAAGATTTACAAATGTTATATTATATAATTTTGAAGGATAGAAGTAAGTGAATGTGATTAAGAATTTGAAGAAGTTCATCAAAGTCTTCATGGACTAAGGGTAAGCTCCAAAAGCTTTCTAGAGCTAGATGATAAATCTGGAAAGCAAACTAATATTTAAATTGTAAATAGTGATATCCAAGATGATAATGAGTTGAACATAAAGCTTTCAGAAATTTCGTTACTTGAATTTAATGGATTATACAACGAACGGAGCAAGTTTAAGGCAGAGTTCGAAAGTATTATTGCACATAGTGAAATTCTAACAGATTACCAAAAACTTCACAATTTCCAATAATCTCAGGTAGGGTCAGCAAGACAAATACAGAGTGCTCATGACATATATGAATCGTTGTATAAAGCTCAAAAAGATATTTGTGAAAATAAGAGATTATAATTATAAATAGTCACCTGAGTTCAATTTTAGGTTTAGAAAATATTACTCTTAAGTCAGCTGAAGAAATAAAATTACTTGTGGATTCTTTATTAAGAAATATTTGCGCTTTAAAAGTTATGAATATTAAATTGAATGTCATTGGTGAAAATTAGTTAATCAATATTGTCTTACAGAAACTTGATAAAGTTACAAGAAAAGAACATGAACTGACTTTGATATCCAGAATTACAGAATTGGAACACATTTATTTAATTTGTGCTAAATAAAAGACACAAAATCCTTGAAATTTTGTAAAAAATCAGGAGCCAAATTGTAAAACAAGATCCTACACTCTCATAAAACAAGATAAAAAATTTCTTTCAGTTCTAACAATATTTCGTATAATTTATATAATAATTCGCCTCATTTCTAAAAATGAATCCATATGAGAGATTCAATTTTGTCAGAAAACGAAATTTTTGTCTTTATTGCTTGCCTGAAACCCAATAAGTGGTCAATGTAAATAAAAATATTTATGTAAAGTTTGTAAAAATAAGCACAATTATTTCTGCATAGAAAAAATTGTGAAACCAAATCAGCTATAACAATGGACAAGGATATTTGCCAAGACTTGAACCGTTTCTAGCGACTTCAAATGCTTTCGAAATGAGAGTAAATACTGAGCGCTGTCATCCTGTTTCATCTACAAAAGAAAAAATACCATTTTGGCTGCGGCCATAATTTATGAAAAATAACAGAGGATGTGCATTATTTGGTAGATGAAGTTGAATTATCGCAATCTCTCAGGCCTTCAGTGTGTGTAAAAAACATGCAGTCATTTCAAATTGGGGTCAGACTTATGATTGAGAAAGATGAGGATTTTTACCAGTAAGAATTAAGAGAAGAGTTCGACAAGGCTAGTGCGTTTGTGAAAGGAACAGAAACTCTAGACATTTTTAAGAAACATACGTCATTTATACAAAACTGCAATGAATAATTGCATGGTACTTGCTTTTGTTCAAAAATTCTAAACATAGCTATTGACAATATATCGAACAGTGAACATTCTCACACTATAGTCTGCATTATGAGAAACGTCCAGATTACAGCGTTTCTTAAAGAATCTAGTGTTTGAGGAAAGAGAAACCATTTGCAGAAATAAATTACTTGTTGCACTTTTGCCCATTTCAGGATTATAACTAAAGGTGTTCTCGGAGTTGGTTGACGCTTAAGAAACGAAAATTCAACTATGAATTTTAATTTCCGATAACCATAATTTTACTTATCTTATTTTTAATTATTTTCATATTTTGTGTTTTCATATAGGCGTAGAAAGAAAGAATCTTATCACTCATTAGATTGAGATTCTGGATCAATTGGGGCTGAGAATATGTTCTATCAAAACTGGTTAACGATGCCTCAAAATTCCAAGACCCATTATTAATTTTCCTCATATAGCTCTATAATAGCATTAACGTCAAAGATCCAATCTAATGTTTTATATTTCTACTTTGAATTCTGTATCTCTCTGTTCTTCGAAACATAAAGAAAGTTGCATTTTTGTTATATTTTAACGACTTATTTTTCAGTGTTCTTGTTTTGATGTGACATTAAATATTAGCGTACTTATATGAATGGGGCTTTACATGGAATTCTTTTAATATTATTCTTCAAAAGTAATTTCAAATACTTTTATATCTTGTTACGAGATGCAAATTTCTTATTCTCCACAGCTCAAATAGAATTCAGTAGACATTTCCTCTGAAGGATTGAACTTATAACAAAGAAAACTGATTGGAATAGTCAGAATAGAAGGAATAAAATGTTATCAGTTGTAAAAATAGGCTTTCAACTCGTAAATTTAAAAAAAAAATAAAGAAAGTTTTTTTTTGTCCTTGGTACCAGACAGAAACTTCGTGTCTTATTTCCCCAGAGAGGCACATCACTTTCCTCTTTTTATGTTCATTTCTCTTTCTTCCTTCTACATTCCTTAAAATTTATCCCAAAGGTGTTTTTTTCGAAATTGTTTTACTCACCTTAAACAACCAGGCAGGCATTTTGATTAAGTACGCAGACAGATTACAGAGTAATAACACTTCCTCATTGAATTTTAAAAGTTAAAAGTCAGACGTCTTTTTAAAGTAAATTAATAAGAAATTATACTATTTTCTTACTTTGTTTTTCGCATTGAAAATCGTTACAAAACTAAGAATAGTCTATCAAAATTAAAGAATAATGAAGCTTTAATTTCTTATTTATATTTTGACGAAATTGTAACAATAGTTTCGAATTTTTAAAATGTTACATTTTAAATTAATTTTTTTTAGAGAAATTTTTTGAAGAATATGTTTCTGATTTATTTGAAATGAAAATGTTCACAACATTTTAATATATAACTAAGTATGTTCAGTAATAAAATTGATTTTTCTTCACTTGAATATTTTTTTGTTACAGTGGTTACTGAATTATAAGAGCTTCATTATCTAACATGATACATAATTTTCAATGTTATTTCTATATGTGAGATTATTTCTAATTTATTCTATTAAGGATTTATAAGAACCATAAATCAGAAACATGTTAATTTTTTTTGTGAGACATTATAATATGCTTCATAAGATAAATAGATACTATAATGTTTATATTTCAAGAATGTTATTTTAAATTTTTATGGTAGAAGTTTCACAAGTCCCTTTTCTCCAAAAGAAGTACTGATATTTTAATACTTTTCATTGCCTTTAATTTCATAAATAATATGACTATATTTAAAAAAGGAATGCAAATTTATTAGAAAATTTCTGCTTTTTTCTGGAAAGAAAAAAAAGCACGACATTTTTTTTCATACATATACTTACGAGGGTAGTCTGGAAAGTTTCTAACCTAACAATGACACAAGATATTTTTTTCTTTAAATTTATTTTTATTTTTCTACATAAACTCTTTGTAAGTCTATACGCTTCTCCCAAAGTTTCTCTTAACTCTTTAACCCATCCAAATATTATTCGACGACTTTCTCTGCAAAATGATTGTTTAAGTAGGTGAGTACCTAATTACCTAAATCGCAGTCCCTCAAGCATACTTTTTAGATTAGGGAAGAAAAAGAAATCGCTAGGGGGTATATCTGGGGAGTGAGGTGGGTGGTCAAGCAATTCAAACCGCAATTCGTGAATTCTCGCCATAGCAACTGCTGAGGCGTGATATGACACATTGTCTTCGAGAAATAGATTTGTTTTTGCAAATGTGGCCGTTTTTCCTCGATTTCTGCCTTCAGTTTGTCAAGGGATTATGTGTAGTATGCTCATGTAATGATTTTTCTCGTTTTTAGATAATGAATTTAGATAACTCCATGACTATTCCAAAAAACAGTTTTTGCCGATGCCTTCTTCGCAGTCCACTGTTTTGATTGTATTTTTGTTTCAGACTATTAATAGTGTAGCCAAGTTTCATCTACAGTAATTAGTTGGCAACCTAACTCTGATTTATTGCGCCTGAACTACGTCAAAAGAACATTAGAAAGGTTCATTTGAACACGTTTTTGGTCTAACGTGAGCAAGCACGGCACTCAACGCTCGGACAGCTTTCTCATGCCTAAATCTTGATTCGATACGTGACAAACACGTTCTTTCGACTTATTCATAGTCTCTGATATCTTTCTCACTTAAATTTGGTTCACCAAATGGTCGTCTAGCACCATTTAGTAACTTTAGTGATACAATCGTCAGGGATTGCTGTTTTTGGACGTCCCGAATGTTCATCGTCTCCCAAGCTGGTACGGCCATGTTTAAATTCAGGTGCCCAAAATATCATGGTGGTGAATAATGGTGTGGAGTCCCCATACACAGCATCCAACTCAACTTTGTTTTGCTTTGGCATACTGCCTTTCAAAAACAAATATTTAGTGACAGCTCGATACTCGATTTTTTCCTTTTTCACAAAAACACTTCCATCGACTAGCTCAAACGTTTGTCAAACAATAACTACGCCTCCAAAATGGCTGAAATTTTGGTGACGACCTGTCGAAAGAAGCGAAACTACATTTCCTAGATTTTATTGATGAGTGCTTCACTCTTCATGTTCAGGTCGGAAAATGTTTCAGAACTACCCTCGTAGGTGCATGTATCTTGCAAATTCGTAAGATTGATAAGATAGTGTTTACTAAAAGCATATTTTTTAACAAGTGTATGGTGTTAAAAAAATTTGGTACTTGTATTTGCTTGTGTCCAAATGTCTTGAAATTATTTTAAATGAAGCTATGTGTTTGATGTATTGGATGTTCTTAATCAATGTCATTGTATTTTAAGACATTCTTGGGTACAAAAAAGAAAATTCTTTCATTGGTTCACACGCTTAATCAAATTCGTCTGTTCAGTAGTCAAGTCTTATTTATTCGTAATTTTAGGGTTAATTGCCCTTCGTTATCAGTATTTCGAGAAATGAAGATCTGTTTGACTCTTTAATTTAAGGTATCCGTAAATCTTTAAAACGCCATTTTTGTCAAAATGTTCGATTTTCTAATTTTAATATCAGTTTAAAATTTAAACGTTTTTCTTCTTAGTAGTGTTTGTGAATTTTGCTTATACCTTATTTAGAACTTAAGTTACAGGGATTTGAATTTTACTCGGTAGCTAATTTTTAATTGCATTTGAAAGTTTGTTTTTGAATTTTCTCAAAATGATTTTCTCGACATATTTACATGTGGCAATGTAGATATCAGTAAAAAGTTATGAACCAAATTAATTTAAATTTTGCAAGTATCTTTTCTTATATAGTTTTTAAGAAACCCTTCTACTACTTTCATGATTGTAAAATTGATGTTTTTAATAGCAAAGGTGTAAATCATGTATTGTTATAACTTTTTTTTTTTGATTTTTCATTGTTATTTGACCTGAAACAGAATAAGTTGTAGTAATATGATTTTCAGCATGAAAGTAGTTCCAGCCCCAAAACTATTATGATGAATAAGATAAAATTGACAGAATAATGATATTTTCTTTACTTT
Source organism: Nephila pilipes (assembly GCA_019974015.1). Lineage (NCBI taxonomy): Eukaryota > Metazoa > Arthropoda > Arachnida > Araneae > Nephilidae > Nephila > Nephila pilipes. Next base: position 68,872 of record BMAW01056260.1, read on the forward strand.
TGAATTATGAGCGTTATTCTGATAATCAATTTATGTACTATTTTCACCATTTTTCCACTCCAACTTTTTTTGAACTAAAAGCAGATTACTAAATGTGTTTTTCATAGTTTTAGGTTATATTTTATCATTAAAAATATTTTGATAGCAAATATCAATGTATTTCGAAAAATTTTATCCGAAGGTGTACGAATACTTTAACTGCACGTTACTAGCAACAATGGTTTTTTTGCAGTCAAGAATTTCATAACATCGAAGAGAAAATAAAGATCAGTATTTTTTTAAGTGTGAAAAAAATGTATCTTGCAACTGTATATCATTCATTAAAGTATCAATATATTGTTATGTTTGTCTTTTCCTTTATCCATTAAATTTGCAGAGACTTAAAATTTGATTACTTTTTTAAAATAATGTTGACTTAAATTAAATCATTGTGTAACTTATGCGTTTATCTTTGCTCCTTAGTAAAATTTTCCCAATATTTCATTAAATATGGAGTAAAATATTTAATCTTGCAATTTAGTTCTAAGACTCAGTATTCATTAAATCTCAGTAGAAACTTAAGAAAGATTCTACGCTTATTAGTTCTAAGAAGATTCTATACAATATCATTAAATTAGTCTCTGAAACTGAACTCTGCAATAAGTGTTGAAGAAATTCGTTGTCTGCATTCCAATGAGGAACGAGAAGCCATTATTTGTTGTTAGTGTTAGAATCCTATGGTTATACTCTTTTAATTAAAATTATTTTGCAAATTACTAGATATTGTTTAGCATAAAATTATGTACAATAACTTCCAAAAACTGAAAAAGACATATCTTTTTACTATAACTGTAAAAAAACGCTTTGCAAGGTTTTTTTTAAAAATTTTTTGTAAGGGAAGAACTTTTTTATAGTATGCAAATTTATTAGATTAATTTCAGTCTTCCTTAATACATCAAAGTACACAAGTATTTATTTAAATGAAATCTTTTCTCAATGTAGATATATCTAGGTATATTATTCTTACATTAGATTGAAGTTTGGAGTTATTTATGTTCAAAGTTTTGCAACAGTCTGCGTCTGAATTCGTTGTCACAGTGAAAGCTATAAATGCTTAAATAAACTATAACGCTTAAAATGTTGTAATAAATTGTGCTATTATCATTAAGTGATGTAAAGGATTGAAAATTGCTTATTGAAAAAGAGTATTAATTTTGAAAATTGGACTATTTAAAAATATCAAGTAACTTAAGAAAATGACGTGTAAATAACATCTAGTAACAAATGAACCAATGAAGGGTATAATAATTCAGCTCGGTTAGTATGATAGCTTCAAGTGATTATATGGTAAGTTATAATCTTTTTCATTCAAGATTTAAAGTTGCATTTTGAGAAGTCTGTGTAACAGTTCCGGCAGTTAAAATTGCAAAACGTTGAAATGATTCGAAATAAATGGGAAGAGTTGTTGAATAACAATGAAATATTATATTCGAGGAATTTATATGCAAATATTTTCTTACTTCCATTTTCTTTTAAATATTTTCGAATAAATGAGTATTCCTTAAAATCTAACTTATTCTAGGATTTTATATTACTAGAAAATGAAAAATAAATGGAAGAAAGAAAAAGAAAAGCGTTGAAAAAAACTCTAGTCTACTATTACTAGTTCACAGAGTGATTACTATTTATTTTTAAATCCTCATTGCTCACTTTTGGCGAGGTACATGACACATTGGAAACAACGAGCGTTTTTGTGAACATCTATAATTTTTTTTTCGATTAATACTACATACTAGAACATTTAAATATGTTTGGTCAGCGAGGGGGAGCTGAGAAATTGAGGAGAAAGAGCATAAGTTGCAATGATATCAAAAGAGGAAATACCGAAGCAGTTACAGGTTTCGGAGACAATCATCGAGCTTTGGCGACCCAAAATCAAAAAGTTATTTTATAAGTAACTGTTGATTCTTGATATAATGATTATGTAAGAATATTATTTTCGTTCCAATAAGGCTCAAAATTCGACACACAATTTAAATATCTTACAAAATTTTTAAAATAGCTTTTAGTCCATTTTCTGTAATTCATTCGCTGTCACGTAGCCGGATGCTCATAAAGGGTTTTCTTTCTTTTGAGTCTTGAGATCGTGCACAGGTGTCATTAAAACCTGTCATGTAGCAGAACTAATTCAAGTTAAAACTGTCGAACATCTGAATAATCACATTTGCAATGTATGGAAGATTCAAAGGGGGCTTCCAACTCAGGCGTCATCATTTTTTCGAGCATTATTCTGACAGAATTTCAATACTGTTATATCCGTCATCAATAGCCATCGTGTTGCTTTTAAGAACAATATTAATAAATAATCAATCGTTCATTCAATCTGTAAATCATTCTATATTCGACAGAATGTCAGTTGTCATTTCATAAAATACAGGAGTCTTGTTTCAAACTAAAAGTGATTTGTGCATAATAGTGCATAAGCATTGGGATCATCATGGGATGGTAAATTTATTTTCTTCCAATTGATGAAACAAAGGACATATTTTTTTTACAATTGAATTTTTACAATATTTTAAATCTTTTCGAAAAAAAAAAAACTACTTCATTCTCTCACGTAATTAACATTTTGTATAGAAAAATAGAATTGCCTTTTAAGATTGGGCGCAAAATTATTGTATTTATTTATGTCTTCCTTAATAAATGGACAATTTTTATTCATACATCCTTTTGATCTTTTCTCAGAAGGCAGTAAAAGTACTTATGTTAAGAATTATTTTTGTAGTGCTACCCTGTAATAAAGTTTTTAATTGGAAAAAGTTTTTTTTATTTAGTTCCACATTAATTAATAATACTTTAAAGAACTGAATTTTTTTTCTGTTTAGCTTTTCAGTCCATGCACTTTTTAATTCTGTCAAGAAACAAAGAAAAATATAAAAAAAGGAAAAATAAAAACCTACATATGAGTTTCCTATTTACAAAATAGGAAGCTGCATGATAAATAAAATAGTACCATGAATTATAAATAAAACGGCTTCTACATTAGATTCTTTTTTAAAATTTTTAATTAACACTTATTTATCTTTTCAGTTTTACGCATTTGAAAATACACTAATCAAAACAATTGTAGGATATTGAGGTTTTGGGTGGATTAAGCGGCTGGCGAATTGTTTATATGATTTGTACATGGTTGACAAACGGGATAAGCTATATAAGAAAGAAAATCAAGTATGTTTAGCAGAAAAAAATGAATTTTACTTAGCATTTGGACACAAAAGGAAAAAAACACAATTTGTGCATTCGAGAAAAAACGAATAAAAAAGGGTATTTACTTGAAAGAAAAAAGTTTTTAGGAGGAGGTATGGTTTCCCCAAACGGCCAGCAACGCTGAACACCTTTGAGGCATGGAATCAATGAGGCTATTTATGAGGAGCTGGGTATTATATCCCACTCCTCCAGAAGAGCTCTTTCCAGTTCTTGGAGAGTTCTTGGGTGTGGCCAGCAACTCGTCGGTCTAGAATGTCCCAAACGTGTTCTATTCGGTTGATGTCCGGAGAACTTGATGGCCATTCCATTCGTACGATTCCCTTCTCGAAAAGGAAATCACCCACTAAGTTAGCACGATGTGGACTGCAGTTGTCGTCCATTAAGATGAAGTCATCTCAAATTACCGCAGCGTACGGGACTACAATAGGTCTTAAGATCTCATCCCTATATCGGCAACCGCTCAGAGCTCCATTTCGAATGATGTAGAGATTGGTGCGCCCATTAATGGAGATGCCAGCATAGACCATCACTCCACCTCCGCCAAATTTCAAACTTCCAAGCATGAACGCAGGATTGTTTCTAGCGCCAAGATCCCTCCAGATAAAAAAAAACGCCTATCATCAGGATGAACAGAAAAACGGGACTCGTCAGAGAAAAGAACATTGCGCCATTCATTTCTCCTCCAGTTCACTTGCTCAGTTGCCCACTCCCTACGGGCTCGATGGTGTCTTGCTCTTGCTGTAACACATGCCATTGATCGGCGAGTTTACAGTTCTGCAGCTTGAAGCCTGTTTCGGACAGTTTGAGTAGAAATTGGGGTGCCAGTAGCCGAGCGAAGGTGTTGCTGAAAAAGCGTGGCATTCATATTTCGGTGTCTCCGAGCCGTTAGTGTTAAATATCTCTCTTCATTGGGCGTTGTTGCACGTCTTCAACCTTGCATTGATCTTCGACCTGCACTTCCAGTCTCCAAGAAATGGTTCCAGATTCTGGAAATCACACTTTGTGCAATTCCAGTAGCTTCTGCTACTTCGGCTTGTGTGCAGACCCCCTCTAACTGTCCAACAATTCTCCAGGCTTCTGAATCGGTTAAATGTGTTCGTTGATACATCACAATCATCGAAACAACACAATGTCGATCATTCTTTTCCACTTTTTCTTTTGTTAAGTTGAAAGGTAAATCTCATTTGCTGCCGCTGAAGCGTAGTTTTAGACGTCAGACTCAAAATTTGCATACTCCGAAGTTTGAAAATGAGAAAAATTTGAATTTGTGACACTCTTCTTCCATTTTCTGCAAAACAAATTTCACTTATACCGTTATTTTATATAAGACTTAAAATATCCTTTAATTGTTTTCAGCAGTGTATACACACTCATTGCCAGAAAAAAATTGCGCACGGAGAAATATTTGTCAGAATAAAACGAAATTTTACTTATGAAAGTAAAACGTTGATGTAAGTATGTGAATACAAAATGATCATTTACTGTAGGAAAAATTACAAATGAATGCATGTTTTAGTACCCTGTTGGGCCATTTCCAGCATGAATGCATCACGTGATATGGTCGAGAATTGTGGAATACAAATCCCGTGTGATGTCCTGTGGCATATCGTTCCATAATTGTTGTAAACGCGCCTTTAATTCAACCAAACTCGTAGGCTGTCTGACTTGCCGATCTAAATGATCCCATATATGCACAATTGGTGACAAATCTGGGGATAGTACAGGATAAAGTAGGATGAAAATGTAACGGACGCAATGTTGTGAAACTTACTGTTTGTGAACGAGCATTGTTCTGTTGAAAAATGGCCCCGGGGAACCCTGCTATGAGTGGCAACACATGTGACGGAAGAATGTCACGAACGTATCTCTGGGCTGTCATGGTGTTATGGATCAATATTAAGTGTGACTGTGTGTCGTATGCGATAGCTCCTCACACCGTCACACCAGTTGTGGGAGCGGTGTGCTGCTGTATAGTGAAGGCAGGATTGAGACGCTCCCCACAGGGACTCCGCACGAGTACACGATTGTCATCACTGTCCAAATTGAATCTGGATTCATCACTAAAGATGCTATGATTCTATTCTAATGCAGTCCAATCCCTTCAAGGTTGACACCATTCCAAGCGGAGCGAAGGTGAGTGGATGTCTGAAGAGATTGAAGCCGAAGCCCTCTGGTTGCATTATGCAATGTGCAATAATGCTGCGTTTCTAATCATTTACCTATCTATCTAACACATACCCTCAAGTCAAGTTTCGTAATAATCTGACTCTTACTTCTTGATGCGCAAGTGTTTCTGGCAATAAGTACATATATATAGTTATATATATATATATATATATTGCGCTTGTGCAAAAATTAAGGGCGAGCTGGGTTTCTTAATATAATGTTGTGAAAAGGCTTTCCAAATCAACACAAATAATACTATCCCCAAAGATCCCCAAGTCGTAGGAATATGAGTAATGTAAAACAAAACTTAACAAAAAAAAATAATTCGAAAGGCTATAAAGGAACTTTATTGAAAAATTAGCATGGAGCACAATGTGACTGAAGGAAGAAACTTCCGTGTGACAGGTGTCCAGCCAAAAACATTCAGTCTTTAGTAGGGGATACGTTCTCCCCTGACTGCTGTGCAATTTTCTCATCGTCTGGTCGTACTGAGAATAAGGTTGTCAATGAAGTGTTGAACCATTGCAGTCCAATTGTCTTGTACACCAATCTGAGCTCATCAATCATTATTGGCGATAAGTTACGTGCTGCTAAGTATCTCCGTAGAAAGTCTCATACATGCTCGATGGAATTTAAATCCAGAGACCTTATCGGCCAATTCACGCGTTCAATATCCTCACTGTCCTGTAGTTCTTCGATAGCCACTGTGTGATGAGATGGAGCATTGTTGTCCATGAAAAGGAAGTGCAAACTGATAGCTCCTCTAAAATATTGCACAAATGGAAAGAGAATCATGCTACATTAGCGAGCCTCGGTGACTGAACCTCCTTCGAACTTATGAAGGTCAGTACGGCAACCAAGCACGATGCCATTCCAAACGAGAGCACCACGATCTCTGATCCAGTCTCGTTTAATGATGATGGAAGGGTAGTTGTGGGTTCCCCTCTCTCTCCAGACGTGTATGAGTCCAGAATCGCTACTCAGGCTGAATATGCCATCATCCGTAAGGAGTACTCGACCTAATTGATTACCTGTTCAATTGTGGTGTTCCCTGCACCAAAGAAAACGCCTTCTCCGATGAGCAGGAGTTCAATTACACACCATAAGAATCGTCGTGTCAACAGACCATCACTCTACAGCCTTCTGGCCGAGGTACAACCTGATATCGGTCGTATAATCTCCTGCGCCGGGTGACTAGCTATTTCTCCCACTCCTTACCGCCTATTTCTTCTGGCTGTAGGGCAATATACCGGTCGTCCGCAGGCGTAGTTGCTCAGGAACGATCACTGCTGAACCGTCGGAGAGCTGTTCCTGAAGTTGGAATTTCTCTTCGAAGTCGCTAAACGATGCTGTGAGCAATCCGAAACTTCGCTGCCACATTTGTCACACTTCAACGTTCCTCTATCTGAATGGTTCCCAAAACTGTATCACCCATGGACCCATTTTTATACTCAAAACTTGCCCACGACACCCAAGTGAAAAATCTACATAAATGCATAGTATAAAAATTACAAATTAAAAAAAAATATTTTGTTGAAAAAGTATTTATTGAAATAATAACTTTGTTTAAAATAAATTTTTAAAAAAATTAATGACTTGAATGAACTTGATGAGACGTTATGAGTGTATTTATGTCCGGCTCAATGTTTACGAGTAGCAACCGCAAATCCCCACGATCTCTAATAACTTGTCGGTTTTTTTATGAGGTTCATAAGGGCAATGAATCCCCACTCTACCAAATAGGAAGACGGGAAAGCAGTCAACAATTACTATATAATAACCCATAATGCAGGATATAAAATTGAGATCTGTTTTAGTAACTAGAATTTGTGGTATCTTTGTTCAAACATAGATTTAAATTCCTCATTTGTCTATATTTCAATAAGCTATTCCTGTATTTGTATGGATTCATCTGTTTTTCGGATTTGAGTTTGTCCATGCACAAAAGGGTTCAACACCCAGTCGGGAATATCGAAGAATATTTTTAATTCAGTAAATAATGTTTTACCTTTTGTATCGGTTTCCAAACATTTAGCAAATGACAATTTTTAAAATTTTTTTTCTTCTTTTACAAATCTTACATAAGCTAAAAGTAAAGTTTCATTTCCTAGTAAAGTGGACTCGTCGAACGGTAAAGAAAATTTTGGTGTTTTTAAATATTCACATATAGAATTTTCTACGCACTGAGCCATTTCGTCAATCATTCGTTGCACTGTATTATTACTCAGTGGAATTCTTTTTATAATGTCGAAAATTGGTTTGTGTAACACGTGCGTATTACCTCACTTACAGTTGGTAAAATAACTTCTTCACCAATAATGCATGGCTTTCCGGACTTTGCAATCAATAAAGAAATGTTATAAGAAGGATGCAGTCCATCGTCCTCTTGCTTAAATGTTGACCCTATGAATTGTTGCAGTGACGTGGATTTCAAATATTTTTCATAGACTGTCTGAAACAACGTTAAATCCTTACCTTTTTTGTCACTATAGATTTTTATTAAATGTTCCTTAAGCTGGGAAGTTTTCATTGAATTATTTGACAGTTTTATTACATAGAAGACACAGGTAAAATATTATTTCCTGGTGATGAAATAAAGCCATACTCTTCAAATATTCATCACTGTATTGTCTGCATTTTTTCTTCGCTCACTCATACTGTTATATGTTACGGATATAAAACGGATGTAAGAAAATTTGCATATCAAATGTTTTACTTGAAGCAAAATACTGTTACTTATTATTAACTTTTTCAATGGAATGCTGCATTAAAACCCTTTTGAATTAATTATTTGATGTAAGGATAAAAATTTCATTAATTTTTTAATAAATTATAATTCTTTGGGCTTGGTTTCAATAATTAACTTCTTTCAAAAAATATCTGTATTAAAAAAAAAAAAACTTACGGTCTCTTCCTAAATTTCTAATTAAAAGAAAAGTAAATCCTTAAGTAACGTTAAGTGATTACTTTTATTTAATTTTTTACTTTTTCAATATAACAATACCACTCGCGTACTATCATCACGATCAAAAGCAAGCGCGCACGTAACACACACACATTACTACTACCGCGCACGCACACACACACACACACACACACACACACACACACACACACACACACACACAATATCATTTCAATATCATCACATATATATATATATATATATATATATAGGGATTACTTTTTTCAATTATAGTAATCCTTACTACATTGAAAATTGTAATAATTTTTTTTTAAAGAGATCAATTTAATCTAAATATACGAAGCGGCACCAAAAGTATACTCTTCTGTGTAACAATACAAAAATGCAACTGTATCAAAACTTCCATCTAACAATACAAAAACTTCTTTTTCAGAAAATTTATCTGTACACTGCATCCGCATATTATAGAACTAAATTGGTGACTCAGATGAGTAATGTACGATTCTCTTTTATAGTTTATATTGTGTTAATGCATTGTAGCGGCGTTATTGCATTTCTGTATATACTCGTTTTAAGTCAATCTGTCTCTCGCACCGTCCTATGCTTGTTATTAATCTCTAAGTAGCTGGCGCCAGAACTATTAAATAATAAGAGTGTGTCAGTGGATTTTTTTTATTTTCGTTTCTGGTAGAATTATCTCAGCTTTTTTTTTTATTGTTTTGCTTTTTATTTGTTTTTATATAGTTGTTAGCATGTTGATGAGAATTGAAAGCTTCAAATTTATTGAAATAAATGAACAATAACTAAGTTTTAGTAATAACAGTAAAACAAGTTATGTACACTATTGTTACTACAAATGACAAATCAGCGAAAATAGGTTTTGTTCTATGTTCAATCACAAAGGTATTACATAACGCTCAGTACTTGGGCTAAACTTACTGTATTTTACACTCACCTATATTTTATATTTTGTTTCTATAACATAAAGCTGCTATTCTTTTTATTATTGACCTTCTTGATGTTGTTCAGGACCCCATATCAAATTGAATTTTCCATGGACCCCCTGGAATGATATCGGGAGACCACTTTGAGAACCACTGCTTCTTCCAATGTTTCGACTCTGGTAAAATCATCCAGAATGTCATCTTAACATATTGATTGTTGACATTTCACAGTAAGGCAGCAACTCTACATGTCACTTAAATCTATGCTGTGCAATCGCTAGCCCAGATTTTTTGTTGAGCTTACACTGTAGCTATGCTTTATCCCAATTCGACTCTCGCATTACACCATACATACCTGCACAAGTTTACCATCATTCATCTTCCTAACACCTCTTCAGATTAGTCTTTGAACCACTCTGTCTTTTTAAGTTCCCCCCCTGATATGCTAATTTTTTTACTTCATCCTAATTTTAGTTCACTAACATATATATATATATATATATAGAGTATATATATATATATATATATATATATATATATTGGGTTGAGGAAAGTTCTGTCGTATTTTTAAAGAAAAATATTTGAATTCATTTATAAAAATATGTGTTTAATATTAATCAATTATCTATGCTCCGTTGTTTTACGTTAAACTGTCACCTTTCAGGTAACTTGAATTCCTTGTTAGAATTTTCGTCCTTGGAGTTAAAATAGTCAGCAACTGCCTTAGAAACATCAAAAGACTCTGAATTTTTTCCTTTTAGATATTTTTTTTGCAGAGATTCTGAACAGTATAATCAGATGGCAACGTCAGTAATGCTGGTAATAAGGACTTCCCATTTAAACGAATTTTTTGTTGTGTCACCAATGCAAGGAAGAGCATTATCGTGGTGGGAACACTATTCTCTTGCTGGACACTAATGCTGGCATGTTTTCTTTGATAGCTGCATTCATCCAGCTGATTGCAGTACAGATCCATGTTACTTGTTTTTCCCTGTTTCTTAACTTAGAAAATACTTAGACCTTTTCCTGTCCTGTACTCACAAACAAAAAGCAGTACTGATGGATATCACTTTGGGAACTGTTGCTGATGATATTCCTCAGTTTGCAAGATTTTTTTTTCTCTTAATTATTCTCGTAAAGAATCCACTTTTCATCTCCAGTAACTGTCTAAAAAACGGTTCACATTGTGTCTAATCAGATGATGAACACATTCTTACACGATCGTGACAAATTCTTTTCCAAGCATCCATATGGAACCCAAACACTTTCTCCAACACAAACCCAAGAGATTTAATGTGATCCTCAACAGTTGTATGACAATGCCAAACCTTCTGCACTTCGACTTATTAAATGTGGATTATTTTCCAACACGAAGATCATTATCGATCTTGGATGGTTCGATCTATCACTTTCTTGAGGCTGATCCCAGGAACGAAATTCTTAAGCAAGCCATCTTTTGACAAGCATTGAACATTTACAAAATCTTTCTCAAATAATTTACAATTTTTACATGCAACCGATGCGTTGCTCTTTTGGAATTCATACAAAATGCGGTGTCGTAAATGCCCTTATCTTCTGACATGTTTTTTTCTACTTTAAATATCAGCTGCAAATGATGAACAAAAGGACTCTTTATATTATACAGCAGTTAAAAAGAACAAAAAAAAAAAAATCCAATGACTCACTAACAGATGCTTTTATTTACAAGAAAATGCACCGCCTATTGTGTATCAGAACTTTCTCTCCAACCTAATATATATATATATATATATATATATATATATATATATATATATATATATATATATATATATGTGTGTGTGTGTGTGTGTGTGTGTGTGTGTGTAGTAGTGAAACATTTTGTTTTATAGCTGATATCTTCAAGCGCAAAATGCATGAGCTCGTTGAAAGAGGATAATTTCAAATTTCTTGTTCAACAAACGATAACCAGCTTTTTGTCTAAATTTATTCAATGTCAATTATTGAGTTTTATAGAACATAAATTTTTAAAAACAATGAGTTATTTTAGCATAAAGAATATATCTCATAAGAAAACGGTTTGCTTTATTTTAGTTTTTTAACAATTTATTCAGATATTCTACTTATTTAGTCTATTAGTACTTTTGAGTATATTAAAGAAATGATCAAACGTAAGGCATCACTATCTTTCATTTTATTGATTATTTTTTTTAGATATGGTGACAATTTGTAAAGGTTTTAAACTGGTTCCGATAATATATATGTAAAAAATTCTTCAAGACAATTATAAAGGTTGTATTAATAATTAAGGAGTATTTCCTTGACGATCTGAAACTGCAGGAAATGGAGAAAAGTCTCTCAAAGAAAACATAAAATTACTTGTAATCCTATAAGCTCTCACGGTCGAAAGGAGTGATAAATTCGATATATCTTGTAAAGTTTAACAGAAATTTCATGTCCTATCTCAGCGTTCCTTTGACATATCTCACCCAGATAGAATATATCAAAGTGTTTACGCATGGTGGATTTAAACAATTAAAGTCTAATTTCACTCGCATCAACGAGTTAATATCAAATATCCAATTCAATGGCAGATGCATTCTTGAAATTCTAAACATGAAAATACGAGCTTACGCAAATGAAATGAATAAGAGATACGAGTATATATTTGGTTGTAGTGACCGCACTAATTTACGCTAATCTAGAGAGATAGAGAGAGACCTTATGCTAAATGATTCATCAATTTAATCTCCTACATTCGCAGTTGTGCCATATCAGATAGCTGTAACTGTATTGATATAGCGCATTCTTTATTCTGGACAGCTTAATTAATTCAAGTGCTTATGTAAGTTTGGCTTAACTTGAATTATGATAACTGACTTGCTGTCAAACTAAGTTGATGAGTGTTAATTTTAATATAAAAATGAATGTATTTAATGAAACTTATATGTAGTAAAATGTAACCTTTTAAATAAGGTATGAGAGAAATTTACTTCTTTTGGTGCTATTAACATTATTTGCTTGTTGATTATTCTTTATAAGAATTTAGGCTTATCCTATTAAAATACAGTTTACAAAATTTTAATAAATTTGTTTATCAGTTGTATTTATTTATAGTCATGCGGATAAAATCTATTTTACTTAACTCGTTTAGAAATGTACAGGAAGTTTCATTTCATTCTACAAGATTATGTTTCAAAAAGTAATAAAAAGTAAAGTTATTTATTAAGTTATTTTGAAATTTTTAAAATTATTTCTTGTCATTTAAAATGGAAATTATATTTTCAATTTAAGCTAAAAATATATATATATATTTACATTTTTTGACTATTTGATAGATGAAATGTGTCAATTAAAAGATAGTAAATTTAAAATTATAAAATATTAGTTGATAGCCTTATAATAAATAATAACATGCGAGCTACCTCATCATTACTTGAAAAATCCATACAATTTCTTCTATCCCTTTACTAGTAACCAGCTTTAAATACTGAAGTACTTAGTTTAGTTATATATTCAAAGTAATATGATTTTAATATCGTATATAGAGAAAATTTGTCATTTTTAAAAGGCATTAGAACAGGATTGAAAAAACAAATAAATGAATTAGTTACGAGTTATGTCTGGGATGTAAATTCAATTTCATTCTTCCCTAGCAATACTGACATCGCTCTGAACATGAACACTAGTCTTCTTGTGTCTTGCCTTTTCACTGACGCCATTTCGGTCGATCTGTATTGTGTTTTCTGTTTGTTGTTAAACTGCTTAAGAATGCACTTAAAATGCTTAAAATAAATAAATACTATAAGATTTCATCAGTAATTCGTTTCTTGAATGCAGGAATGTGAATATAGCTGAAATCTATCGTCGAATTACCGAGATTTATAGCGTAAGTGCTATCAACGATAGTATGGAAGTGGGTACGAAAATTCAATGAGGAACGAACCTATGAGCACCACGAAGCACGGAGCGAGCGACTATCTGTTATCAATAACGATTCGGAAAGGAGAGACGGTAAAAAAGTTCGAGGGAGCAGATGTTTTGCAATGTCAAAACATTCTGATGAAATTCCCCAAGTTTCGAAAATTGTTAGACTCGGAATTATTTCTCAATTTATCATAAGCTGTGCTCCCATTGGGTACTAAATATGTTTGGTAGAAAACTGAGGAATTCGGTATCAGCAGTTCGATCATCCCTCTTACAACCCACTTCTAGAATCAGCTGACTACCATTTGTTCCTGCATTCGATGCATGACCTTGGAGGTCAGCGCATTCAAAGCGATTACGACACAAAATCGGTGTGAAGATCTCTATGACTATTATCACCGATGGGAACTTTTTTCGAAGAAGGTTTAGGCAAGTTGGTCATCCGCTACAACAAATATCTCAATATTAGTGGAAACTTTGAAGAAAAATAATTTAATAAATCACCTTTCATTCAAAAATAAACTTGACTTAAGACAAATGTTTGGATCTGGATTATTTTAGCCAACCAAGGGGCTATTGTTTTAGTTAAATCACTTTTCGATATTTTTATCGTTTGCTTGAATTTTAATTACATTTAGCTTAAATATATTTAATTTAATAATTTATTGTTTGCTTTAATTTTAATTACATGTAGCTGTTCTCTTTTAATTACATGTAGTTGTTATAATATTCAATTCAATAATTTATCGCTTGCTTTAATTTTAATATCGAAAAAGTTTACTATTGTCCATTTCTCAATATTTCATCGTTTACTTTAATTCTAATATTTAATTCAGTAATTTAATAATAATTATAAAAAAAAGTGCACCTTGGGTGGCTAAATCCATTCTTTGCAAAACATTGCTTGGAACGTTTTTTAATTTTTTTTTTTACAAAACGGAACATTTTTTCCGGATACGTTTAGTAAAAGGCATTGTGGCTTGTCGAATAAACGGAAAGAATACTTAAGATATAAGTTACTCTTAGTTAATCGAATTTACGATTATAATAACTGAAATGTTATTTTACTATTCGAAATGTTTTTATAGAAAATGATGACATCTAGTTACATTGCAAATCTCTCATTAAAGAAAATTAAAGTTATCCAGAAAAATAATTTTGAGTATATTGATTATTAATTGATACAATGAAGAATGATTTACTTTCAAATGACGATGAAAATACAAAGCTGATTTGTATCAAATCTATAACAATATAAAATAAAAAATGATATCCTTCTCATTGATGCATTCATTTGATTTATTTTGTTAATAGTCAACACTAATTTTAGATGCTGGTCGAAAAGCTTATGATTATTTTCCCTTTTCTTTAATAATGAACCAAGGAATTTTTCGCTAGGTGATATTTGAGTTTAATTTAAATAAAACTTTAAATACCAATCCAATGAGACTAAATTTGATTAAAATGTGATTGTTTTACGACTTAGGTTCATACTTGATATATATCATTAGAATATGCAGTAAATTTGTGTATCTTATTTCATCTCTAAGCATTTTAAGCTTTCCATTTAATTTTATACTTTTCGTATATTTTACTTTGATACCTACCAAAATAGCATATTAACTTTTTCATTATGAGATAAATTTGATCTCATATTCTGATAGAATCAGAGTTTTAATAATAAAAGGGGAAATTACCATATTCATATGCTTATTTTAAAAAAAGAGAATAGTTTTAAGTGGAGTGATCGACGGAAAATAAAAACAATGTAAAAAATAATACATTTTATAATATGAGGGTAATTCAATAAGTTCTTAGAAATTCCTAGAGGTGGTGTTCGTATTATAGAAAATTGCTTATTATTAGAAAGCATCATGACTTACTTGTCATATATCTAAGTCAAGCTCGTATAGTGGCACTATTCTCGAAAATTCTTCAGCCGATGAGATAATCTTTGCCTTTTTTTCGGAAAGTATTCACTGGGAGCAACCCAACGTTTTAATTTTTGCTTGATACTGAGGCATAATGATGAATCCAGATCTCCCTGACGTCGACAATGCGTCGCAGCAGCCATCAAGTTTTGATTTTACAGCTAATGACTACCGAATCAAAATTAACTTATGAATCAATGTCATATTTATTTCGACTCCGTTTAACAGATGGTAACAACAATTTACTTTAATGATATCATATGTATAGAAATACTAATACTTTTTGAACTACTCAAGTATATTACTTAAAATGATAATATTTTGCTTCTAATCCTCCTGCACTTGCATGATTCTCGGTATGTGAAGCAATTTTTTTTAATAAAATTAATAATAAGATAAAGCACAAACATTTTCATTACATGGAATAAAAGAGAATTCAGCTAAAAAATTTAAAAGAGTTATGATCTCATGTGGAATGGAAAAGTTAATGTTGTTTTAATGGTAATTATTAAGACAATTGAAAAAATTCATGTAAATTTTTTAAAAATTTTCAATAATTTCTACATCGCTTCATAAAATGTACGTATATTAAATTAATAATTGTTATAAACGCTTAACGTGTAAAAACCGAAGAGAATACAATATATTATCTGTGTCTGTGAAGTTTTACATTAAGATAAAATATTTTTTAAACTCTCGTAACTTAAACGTGTGGTAAAATTCATGAAAGAAATGTTGTTTTTAGTTTGGATTACATAATTTACATAGTCAAAATAGCATGTATAAATATTAAAAATGCTATCACTGTTCAACAAAAAAAATTATAAATTGAGCAAAGGTTGACAATTGGTATGGAATTTATTCTGTTTGGAAATAACTTGTAAAATCGATATTTAACTCTTGGTTTTTATTTTACACTTGCCAATTGAGGAAAATTATATTGCAGTTAATGAGTTGGAAAGGAAAATCAACTCATATAAGTAGAAGCTAAGCAAAGAAAGATTTATATAGAAGAAGTTGAAGGCAATTTTTCGTTGTTACAGGTGAATATTTTGAATTTATTTACATTTTAATAGTATGTTGTTAGTTTTTATCTCGTTGATATTATTTTGCCGTTATAGAATTTTTCGAGTTTGTTTGATTTGACATGGTAACTTTTGTTAAGTGTATAGTGAAGTGACCCTTTTTAATCAGAAACAAGCATCACTATTATTTAGGATGTAGAATTGGAGAACAAGAAAAATCATAGATACCTCATATTTTTTGCAACACTTGTGAAATGAACTTGCGTATTTAGATCAATGGCAAAAGTCGTTCCATGACCTTTGGAGAATCCACGAAAGTCCAAACTTAATAGATTGATAATTCTAAGTGATACCACCTATTCGAATAGAGACAGTGATTAATACTGTTACTTTAAAAAAGATTTGTATGTGAATCAAGCATTTCAACCTGGTATAAAAACGTACAAAATGAACCAATGGTTGATTGAAAGAAGAATTTACTCTTTCTGCTACACATAAAACTAACTAAAATCTTTGAATGAGTGTGAACAAAGGAAAACTGTGATAAGAGAAACACCATTAAAATTAAAAGTTTTCAAAGTATTTGACATACACATTTCTTCAATTAAGTAGTGCAGTGTGGGAAACGAGTATCTTTGTTGGCTCACAGATTAGGAAGCCTTTCAAAGACAATAAGTTTTATGGTCTTCTTCGAGCTGACGAGAAGGCAACAATAATTAGTTTTAAGAGTGGTTTTACTGAAGTTTGAGAAATAAGTGTGCATTCAATTACAAAGAGGAAAGATGATATATTCATGTACTACCATAAAATTAGAGCGTACATATTGCTGAAGATTAATTTTCTCAATTCCCACCTCAGCCCTTAGAAATTGTAGAACTGTTAGTGTTGAACATGGCAAAGTATTCTATTCAGACATTGCAGTCTTCGAAAAATAGGTATGAAAAGAAACAGAGTCAGTCAAAGATAGGAGATTAATGTTGGGACAATCGAAAGAGATACTCTAGAAATATAAAAAAAAATTAGAGAGAAAAAGAAAACTTCGAACTTGATAACTAAGTTAACATAATAAGAAGTCCCCCACAGAAGAGGAAGTATCTAAGTTGAAATATCAATATTAACGTAATTATTTAGTTGTGTATTATGTACTTCGGTGTCTGTATTGAGAGTTTCTTGTAAAAACTCCAAATAAATATAGGGAAGGTTTTGTAAATGTCACCTTGTAGCCATAAATTATATATTTAACTAACGCCATTGTCTTTCACTTCTTTTTTCAGATACTAGAGCTAATGATTCAACGATATAGTGATATTATGTTCATAATTGTCAAAGAAATGTAAATAATATCATTTGAATTCATGCAAATATGAGGTATCGTATTATTAATTGGAAAATCAGTTCTTAATTTTAAAACTTATTCTTTCTTAAAAATAATTCATTTTTAAAAGTTAAAAATGCATTTTCATACATTCGGAGTTAACTGTAAAAAAAGAGCATAACTTTTCGTGAAGACAAAAATAATTTTCATAACCATTTAAAAACTCAAATTTTCATAAATATTTTTAAAAATTTTATTCCTAATTTGCTATTGCAATGCTATATCAAAACTGCATTTTAACAGTATTCGCGAGTATGAATTTGATGGAGTTTATAGCACTCGAGGGTAAGCAAATATGCTTTACTTTTTATTATATGCAGAACCATATTTGATTCATGCGATATACTTCTAAAAACACCTCTAAAATGGACATATTTGAAAACAAAAATGTAGTTCAAATTTATATATCTGACAAACTTTTATCTTGAAAGTATATTATAAAATTTTTGTTTTTTTATCCTAATTACTAATGGGAAATTAAAATTAAATAATGGTTCAATCAAAACGTCAGACCCAGAAGTATTTTCATTCATTTAATGAGAAGCAAAAAAGTACCTACATAGAACTTTTTAATAATTATTGTACAACTTAACTACGATTTTCAAGTTTATGCTTAATTTTTCACTCTCACATTCCCGCACACGGTAAATAAGGCTTACTTTTAATTAGTTCTTCAGGAAATTACTAAAAAAAAACTAGAAAGAAATCGTTAGCTTTTTTTCTGCATTCGAAATTTAACTTATCGAAACAAACATTCAAAATGTATTATGAATTATTTATCAGTTATCAAATAATATTTACGATATTCTAAAATACAATATTCGTTTTTTACCATAATGTTAACGTATTCGAATTTAATAATATTTGTTTGGATTTCTTATGTATTCGTATTATATTCAAAACAAAAAGTGCATATGTACTTTTAAATCAAAAAAAAATCGTAAAAAACAAACAAAAAAACATTTTTTTCCATGGAGTAATAAAACAATTTTCCGAACTCATATACATACTACTGCTATCTTTTGCAGATTCGAATCCGCTCGGATGGAATTTTGATTGTTCTTTAAAAAAGGAAGTCCTGAAACATCCAGCTGCATCTCTTTTGTGAATGACTTTTATTTTCTGGGAAACGCAAAAGCACGTTTCACTGCCACATAACATAATGGTGCCAGTGAGCTTACAAAATCCGAAGCAAGAAAGATATGTAGCTCTCTGATAGACAGTAATGAGATGCGAGAATATAACCATGAAAATGCAGAAGTAAGTTGAGGAATAGAATTCTAAAGTTGAGGAACAGAAGAGCAGTGCTCTAATTTTTTTTCGCTATTTTGCATTACTGAATTGAATTAACACAGGACAGTTGTATAAAACTCATAACAAATTGTTTTGGCAGAAACCTACAGGTGATAGGAAAATAATTGAAATTTTTTATTATATTAACCTTATTTTATAAGAAAAAAATAACTATCATTTGATTGTCTTTCATATCAAGAAATATTTATTTTAACGTATTAACCCTTTCGTAGACCATTTGTTTCTCTTTTGAATTCCTCCTAGTTTTAGCAATTATACAATACGATTTAATGAAATGTTGTTGTATTAAATGGTATTATATAATTGCTAAATCCGGGAGGAATTCAAAAGAGAAATAATTTATTTTGTCAAATATTATGTTTACATTTAAATTCTAGGGGTGGAAAGTATACTTCCCTTGGAACCATTTACGATCATAGAGAAAATACAGTTTAATGGCAATTTTTTGCCATGTTCTCTGGCCTGAGATGAGAAGTATGTTGCAATGCACAAGAGTACATAACATTCTGCACACATGCAGAGGATTCTCTTTTACTTAGCCTTTGTCCTACATTTCTTTCATCCTCTATAGTTAGAAACCATCTTTAGCAAATGATTTATAACACTGGCTAAGAGCACATAATCTGAAACTACATATATCTTTGGAAACTAGGAAGACGGACATTCTTTTTTCTTTAGGAGTATCTGTCTATTAGCTGACGAGCTAATACTAAAAAAATACAAGTCAGTCAAAACTTCTGTTTCTTTTGTTCATTTGCCACAGTATACACTTAAAATTAGTTACAATATACAGATCGATACGAAAATAAAAATGCCATGACCCCCCCCTTTTTTTTTTACAATTTTCCTTCCTATTTGGTATCTTTTTTCCTTTGATGGAAACGATCAACCTCTGCCATAATATCGTTATACATAGCCACAGCGTTTGGTTATAATGTTCCTGTTTTTAAGACCATCTCTTTTGTCCGATTAACAGATGCTATAACATCTAGATTATGAACAGTAGTCAACAAAGTAATATACTTACTGTCCATCCACTTTATTTGAGCAACACCGTCCTTAGTTAGGAACATTGACTCAACTTTTTTTTTGTTTGTCATTAGCTTTCAGCTTTGGTGGGAAATAATATCTTTGTGGCCTCGTAGTCCCCAGAAAATAGACCACTTACAAGTAGATTTTTTGCAGGCCTCAAAGTTGTGATGTAGGGTTATGGACAGTACAAATGTCACATAGAAACAGATATTATAGCAAAATCGATCTCATGTAATGCTTTTGAACTTTCGAAACAAATGTGCTAATTCTGTTTCAATCGATTAAACAGTGATGACAGTACAAAATAGTTAGAAGTAGGATTGCGTGTTCCCAACGTTATAATAGCAAAGCCAAATATATTGTAGTAGGCCTTTCGTTCCCCACAGTTGTATTTTGTAAAATCATACGGATGGGAAGTAATCTTCCAGAGGTCCACTGAAGGATTAATTCAACTATATTCTTTTACAGCAAGTATGATGGCGAAACAAATAATTTAAATGATTAAAAACGACAATAATAATAATTTTAAAAATTGTTGCATTCTTTTGGGCTTCGTTATTGAAAATTAACCATTGAGGGCAGATGAATATAAGCTCTAGAATTTGTTATAATTGTTTTTATTGTTATAATTGTTTTTATTGTTATAATTAAGAATTAAGAATAGGAGAGAGAGAGAGAGAGAGAGAGAATCTATGTATGAAAAAATAACTTCTTTAATACCCCAATTATTCTCACACTCCAACAGCATTTTGAATTTTATAGTATAAAATAATGTATCTTAAAATAATTTCGATTGGTTGTCAATGCTAAATAGGAAGCCTAAATGATGTACTGTAATAAAAAGGAGCTTTTACAAAGTATTAAATGAAAGTAATAAAGGAACTTTAGATATAAGATTTATTTTATAATTAAAATTATTACAGTATTTATTTAATTAATTAGATATTGTTGCAAAAGTTATCCGATTATATTTATTTAAAATTACTATCTTTTGGAAATTTATCAATCATGTTTTAGAATATTTATTTAAAAATTTCATAAATGATTACTTTTATGAAAGAAAAGTAGTAAAACTCTTGTTGGTACATATACATTTTAATGGCTTTCAAGTGTTTCGTCTTTAATATAAAAACTTGATTAATCTTTAATAATTACAAAATGATTGGTCATTCAGTAGAAATTTATTTTAAAAATTAAATTTCACAAATTATAATTCAAAAGTGTATGAATATTTTAATTACTATAAATAATCTTTTTTATACTTTACACAAAAATTGAGTTTCATATTTTGTGTGGCTTATTTAAATAAATATGACATTTATTCATAAAAATATGTTAAAAAAATTGAAGAACATAAAATGTTTTATGAGTTAACAGTTAAGGGTTAGAAATTGAGGAATTTCTTTGGTCACACAGTTTTATTACACTTGATCATCATTATATGACATTTATATGAGAAGAATCAGGATAAAACTCAACAATTAATAAAGAAATAAGACATCTTTTGAAATGGTCTCATTAAGTAAAAACGAGTAAATTATTCGTCGAAATTTCGAAAAGTGTAAATCACATACTAAAACTAAAGAGAAATATGGAGTCTGTGATGGAGAAAGAACAATGGAGTATAATGATGTGTGTGTGTGTTGATTTCTATTTCTAAAAATATTTGAATACGTATATCTCTGTATGAATTTTACACACCTAATCTCACACTGATATTAAAGCAATTGAATTTTTGCACCTTATCTTGAATTCTTTATGTAATTAAATTTTAAGAAATGAAAAATATGTATATAAAATGATCTCATATAAAATATTAAACAGTTATTAAATTAATTCGTATTATATACTATTAGTTCCAAACGATTAACAACACAAAATATATGAAAAATGGATCAAAGATTAATATTGTGAATACTTATTACTTTAAATATTTCTTTCCCTTACAGCGAAGAAAATAATCTTATTTGCCTAATGAGAGTTCTTTTAATTTTAAAGAAGTCCATTCAATTTTAAATTAAAGTAAAAATTATTTTCCTAGTAGAAACATCATGTCACCTGAAAAAGAACATTTCTAAATGATATATATTTTCTTTTCTTCTGCAAATGATATATACTTTAAGATTTGCTATCTTCTTTGTTCTCTTGTATTGAAGGTATTTCAAAGTAACTAAACAACTGAAAATAAGCTTCATTTTCATCTAATGCAATCATTTATAGCTGAAATTCGTTACCCATTTATTCGTAAGACGAAAATTTTAAATAAAAAACAAAACTTTAAACAAATTCTTAGACAGTAATTTTAACTTTAATGCTATAGGTGCATTTATATATATATATATATATATATATATGTGTGTGTGTGTGTGTGTGTGTATCCAAAGTATTCAAATTTATTTCAAACTAATATTTTAATACAAATGAATCAGATTATTTAGATATTTTTTTTGAAAAAGAAGATAATAAAATATTTAGTGATATATACGATAAGGGAGATTTATTTTGCTATAAGATTTATAAAGTATTAATATGTAAGAGTTCATTTAGTAAAAGAAGATTTAGAAATATTCAGGCTGAGCCAAAAGTATTGAGGGCATTTCATGCTTGAAAAAACAACAAATCGAGGTACGTACATGTTTCTTTTTTATTGGAAATACAATATAAAACATTTTTATTTAACAAAATTTTAAACTTTAAATAACTTTCACATAAGCCAGTAGAGGGCGTGACAGTATTTCTCGATTGTCGATGGTCTATCAGGAACTTTTCTATTTATCACACTTCCCGTGTCCTAAAATTGTTGATACCTACGTTTTATAGAGTTCTTACTAAGAGCACGACGTTCTGAATATTCTAAACGAAAATATCTTTGTACGGGTACAACGGATTTCCTTTCAAAGGACCTTGAAACGCTCATTGATTTTTAATGTACCTTAGCCATTTGCAGACTGACACAATCAGTAAATTTTCTCAAGTAATGCTATCGCGCCGCCTACCGGCTTATGTGAAAGTGAACGTGGATATTTTTGTGAACTAAACGTGAATTTTTTTTGAAATATTGTAGTATTTATTTTGGATTTTCATCGGTGAATATTGACTTTTAGGTTATTTTATAACATTGTAATTATTCATTAGCACATTTTCATAACATCTAAGCTTTTTCATTTTATATTAACTTTTATTAATAATCCTAATAGTATAATAATAATAATAATAAAAGTAATAATAATAAAAGTTAAATGAAAAAGAAGTGTCAAGTATATTATTATTCAGAGAAAGAAAAAACTTATGCATAAAAAGAGCCAATGAAATGAAAGAGAAATATGGGCATATTTCAAATCAAAAATGCAAAACATACTTAGTGCTGAATAGTAGTATGAAACTAATTTTATAGCACCTGTCCTCCACCATTATATATATTTGTTTGTAATAAAGTATAGATTATAAATAATAATTAAATCTATGTTCATAACGCAAAAATAAGCAAAAAATAATCTTAATCGTAAAAGGTATCCAAAACACTAGGAAAGCAGATTAAGAAACCAAAATAGAAATAAAGTAATTTAAAATATTTTGTCTGATTTTGGACACATATACAAGGTTAAAAAGGGTTTATAGATCCAATACATTGCACTTTGCAAATTAATTTATAGGAAAATAGTTGAAAAATGTAAAAATTGAAATTATCTTTGCTAATTTCATTTTAACATGTGCTAACGTTTTTATCCACTTTTTTCAGTAAAGTTCTCGAAAAAGCTGAATTATTCAAAATAAATAAATTTGTTGGAGTACAGTAAACGTACTTCCAAGTTTCAGGCTCCACAGAAGCAATTACTATCAAGAAAAGAAAATATCTTTGTCGAATTCCTAATGAAATCTTATTAACGAGTGCGAAACATTCTGAAGTACAAATATGTTACCATTGTTAACAAAAAGAATAAAACCAGACGAATTTGCCCTTAAAAATAAATCTTTAAATTAAATATTGAAATAAGAGCAGACAGTAAATTATTAAAGTAGATAATAATATCCTGTTTGTATATTAAAATGAAAGTAGAAGATGAAACATTAAATTAAACATATCTTAGCAACGTAAATAAATTTTAGCTAACTAAATGTAATTATTATAATCATAATGAATTATACTGTCAATCATTCGAACCTAATATTTTTATTTTACACTCTCACATTTGTTGACTCCAAAACAAAAAGATGTTACCACATGTTTAAAAAAAAATCTAGTTTCTGATACTTCAAAATATTACATCCGGGGGGAAAAACAATTTAAAAATGACGTCTTTATTCTAACTTAACGTTCTGTAACATTTACGCATTGAAAAATTCATTGTGTAAATGTTATTAGAGGAAGATATTTATTCTCTTAAAATATATCCCTTTCTCTACAAAAAATATATAATATATTAAATTATATTAATTTCTTGTAATGTATATTAAGATTTTGTAACCTTACTTCGTTTCTCAAAACGACTGTCAACATTACCATGGTTTAAGGTTATAAATATATCTTGTAAATGAAAGTTAAAATTTTTTTAAATTATTATTTATTAATTGTTTTTCGAAATTTTAAAATGGAAGTAAATATTTAAAATTAATCAGAAAGAATAATTTTACATTTCGGATTTAAACATTTATATAACTGGAATCGCCATCTAATGATGAGAGAAAAATAGTTACATTAACATAAAAAATTTAAAAAAGGTTTTTGTAAAAAAAATATCCAAAATCTATTTAGAAGATGTATTAATAGTATGTGCAACATAATTAAAGTATATTAAAAAAAATTAATTGTTTTTGTAATTTTCGAAGTTTAATTTCTTGACAAAAATTAATTTGGTAGTTATATTTCAAACAGTTTTTAAATTGCAATGATTCTAGTTTTGTCTGACATTTTAGTTACTAGTTCTTAATATAATGCATTTAATTAATTAATACATTTGCGCAATTGGGTCCGAATATTCTTGTTTCAAAATGGAAATTAAGTAAATTAAAATTTATAAAAGAATTTCGATCATGATAAATAATGTCGTTTAATTTGTTATCCAAGACTTACATCAGATTTGTAGTATAAGATTTACATCTAAAAACTTAGATTGATTATTCCCTTTATTTATTTGAAATAAATTTAAATATTTAGGATGAATAAAGAGATTAGGATTTTATCTGTAGAATTATTATTCGCTAATAGCCCTCGTGTTGCTTCTAAATGCGATCTTAAGAAAACAATATATCTCTTAAGTGGAATTAAGAAATGATATCTCAATAAAATTCAAACTTCGCTGACGGCAAAGAGTATTATGGTCCCTTAAAAACATCTTATGAGCTTCATTAAAAAACTTTTTCAAATTTCATTTTTAAACAATAATTTGTCTATTTTTTATGAAGAAAAGGCCTGCTGATATTAAAATAGTTTTGATAAATACAAAAAAAAAACCCAACGTAATTTGAAAATTCGTACTACCTGTTTCCACACGAACTCAAAACTATGATGAAGTAACGAACAAATGACGATCAATATTCACACATATGTATTTGGAGTAGGACACCAGAGGAGGTTTAATTACTTTGGAATCTGTTGTGGAATACACCCGTAGTTTCAGGCAAACATTCATCTGCAGATCTTTGTTCTATATGATCAAATTAATCAATTGTATTACACATTATCCATATAATTGTATGTAAAGGGATTATTTAATCGAACGCTTCAACTGAATTGAAAGGCTTATGTATTGACCATGCATAATAGTGGTTGTCCCTCATATTGTCAGTTTATTGGTTTAGTGGAATCTTTATGTATTGTAATTAATATACGTATGTAAGCACGCAGTATTTCCGAATTTTAGATTTTATAAGGATTTCAGTTTAATTCATTAATCCTATTTCGAAACAATTTCATCAATACACTTATTTAAATAATTGTAATTAACTTTTCTTATTTCATGGATTATTTAATTATGAAGAAAGTACACAGCTAAATGTGTTTAAAATAGTGTATATTTTTACGTATGATAATTTGTGATTGTAATTATTTATTAACTATTTTTATTAGATAATGCTTTTTAAATATATATAATGAATCAAATCTCTTAATGTTTCTAATTTTATAATAATATTTTTTATTTGTTTTGGTGATTACATTATATTCACTTAATGTCACAATAGGAATAAACAACTGACTGAAAGTAATAGAAGTTGCAGTTTGAATCATAATTAAATGAAGTATATTGATATGAGGTGGGGTATCACTATCAGAACTTACACATCACGTTGCATCAGAAGTATTCCTCCGATAGAATTAGGCCCACCATTGTCTTAAGCCCATAATCTTTTTATATTTAAAAATGTCCCCGTTATATAGATTCTTATCAACTTAATTGCGAATAAGGGTTATTTTTTGTAGAAAAAAATACTTTTAAATGCTGAGTTAATCCCATGCAGTCAAGCTATACTAAAAAAATTAACTCTATTTTACTATAGTTAATTAATTCAGATAAGTATGTTACAAAATTTTACAGAATAGGAAAGAATAAAGTGTTTTACAAACATGTTTAAATTTTAAAATCTAAATAGAAGTATTTTGAAATTTTTAATGAATACATTTCACTTTTTACTGCATAAATTTAACTGTTTGTAACTAATTTCTCTTAAAGTTTAGAATAAATCTAACATTGTTTTAGAAGCTCAAGCCCTTTTATATTGCAACATCAAATTACTCACATCTTGTTTTCTTGGTTATCTCTCTATTTACAATACAAGTGACACCTAGTAATACACTGAAATATACTGTTTCAGCTTAGTTCTTGAATATATATATATATATATATATATATATATATATATTAAATAATATTCAAAAATCTCCTTTTTATATATCTGTGCTTTGAATTATGAATAAATACTATGAAGATTTAGGTATTTAAAGAAATCTTTGTATTTCAAAAATAAGTATTTGCTAATTTTATGTACAATTTATGTACAATTTTATGTACATTAAATATATGTACATTTTACGGTAAATAAATATCTGTAACAACTTAACATTAAAAAAAATAAATGAAAAATAATATTAATTGTTCATTAATATATGAAAGTGTGTGTTCACCCCTTTAAAGAGCGTGTTCTCAGAAACGACACATTATGAAGCACAAAAAAGAACCAATGTATGAATATAAAGTATACAGTTTATTACTTTAATTTGTTAAGCAACAAAAAATTAAAAATTTTAGTTTCACTTCCCCATCGCCATTACCTATAATTCATTTCATTGTAGGATTATTTCTGAAGTTTGAAACATTGAACGATGTCATTTTACGGAGATGAGTAATCATGATGGATAACTGTAATTATGTTAAAAGCATTAGACATGCATCGCTACCTTTAGAATCAATCGTTCTGAGACAAGTTTTTGCCTTTTACTGAAAATGACCTTTTAAAATTACCAAAATTCATTAAAAAAAGTAGAATATGTCATATTGCTAATTACCGTTATAAATTTATCTTAAAACTTATCATTCGTGAAACACTGTAGTTGTACCATTTATGTGCATAGATAATTCCAAAAAAAAAAAAAAAAAGAAAAGAAAAGAAAAATTTATAAGGAAATAAATAATTAAGGTACGAATGTATATATCTTCAAACTAGATCAAAACAATAATTAATTAATATTATAAAGAAAAGCTTTCAGTAATTCGGTGAATCATTAACATCCTCTTTATAATACTTTGTCTGAGTAATAAGAATTGACAGATATTTAATCAAGCTTTGGTTAATGTGTCAAATATTCTAATGAAAAAAGTAATAGTTATGAATGCAATGGTGAACAATTGCTGAAAAGGGATTTCAAAATAAACTACAGCAAAAAACTGAACGGAAGTTGAAGCCCATCACGATAAAATATTGTTTTCATACTGTAAAGTTTTTAGAACAAATAACATATACTGTTCTAAAAATTACAGAAAGTTATTAATCACTTTGAAGGAAAAAGGTTTCATTAGTTGCTGAATGCGGAACAATGGAAAGCTCACTGTGGCATATAAACGACAGCAAGGACTTTTGAAAAGGATGTCTGTTTGGGATGTGTTCGAATTAGAGGGCGATACAACATTTCACATGTCGTGTCATGCTTTGCACAACTGCATTAAGTAGCTGCAGAGACAATTTATCCCTTTCCCCATCACAGTTGGGATGAAGGTGTTCTGGTTTATAGAAAGATATTGTCAACTATCAAGTCATTTGCCCAAAGCATCTTGTACATTTTATAGGGGCTTAAGGCTGGAAAACGAACTGACCATGCAAGGCTTTGAATACCTTCATTCATTAGATATTCCTTAATAGTGACTGATTAATGCTAAGATGAGAGATTTGTCCTCAATGAAAACAAATTTATCTACGAAAGCACCACGGAAAAGGCGAACACGAGGTAGAAATACTTCATCAATGTATCTTTTGTCAATTCATATTCCGAGATACGAGCCCATGTCGGAGTATGTTGTCATTAAACATGATACTGGCCCATACCCTGATACTGTATATAGGATATCCATCTCTTAATTGTTTTCTGAATGATATGTTGCACCATTCTCATTCCTGATTTGTAATCCAATGTCTACCGGTGGTATTTGCAATTCTACACTCATCTAATAATGATGTCCAGTCCTGGTTGGTCCGATTTCGATGCTCGCGACACCATTACAACCGGACTCTACATTGCAGTTTGACAATGACGCACATAAAATAGATTTGTGGGCATATAGTCCTCCTCCTCCCAAACGCATCGCTCTGGTTTTTCGGGATATTATCTGCCATTGTGCAGAAAATTTCATTGACCACCAACTGAGGAGTAGTACGCCAGTTTCCTTTCGCCAAAATGCCAATGAGCCTTCTCCTAATGGCGTCATACCTCTATCACCCCTTTCATCGTGTTACTTGCTATAAATTCCAGTTGTCTTAAATACTTTCCACATTTGTAAGACAACGCTGTAGCTGACGTCGAACCCTCTGAAAATATCTGTTTTTCTTCGCCTTTTTTCTTGGTTTTTTAATAATACGGCCATCAATAAAATCATCTAAGAGATGTCGAAAAGTCACACCAAAAATTTCAAGTTCGCCAATTAGTTTTTTCTCTTCAGGCTTTCACTTGGAATAAAAGATGACAACTAGTGTGAAATTCTTTAAATCTCTTATCAGCGCTATCACATGACGAACAAGCATGGTACATAGCCATGCCTTTTCGTCATGTGATAGCGCGTGATTCTCATCTTCATATATCTCGCACTTATTCTAATGTTTCTCACCTTGTTTCCTATCATTTCGTGGTTGTTATGAAGTATAAAGTTATCTGTCCTTAGCAACTGTCAACCAGTGTACATCCAATTATGTTTTGGGCTGTCTTCGCTTAGTGTCATGCATAAAGTGATAAAACTGGAATACATTTGAAAAATGAGTATTGATTTCATATTAATAAAGGTTTGTATAGCTATGACACAAATATTCAATGCATTTAAAATTTTCAAATACTTTATAAAGACATAAAACTTTTTACCTTAACATATAAAGTTGATCTATTAGCATTACGATTCAGGAGACAGTCTGGAATGTATTGTAAAACGGAAAAAAATGAATGGAATCAATCAGAAATACATAATGTAATAAAAGGAGCTCATATCTATAGAATAATTAATTAAAATTTGGTTAAAATAATATATAAGATGAAAGTCAAATTTAGCGTTTCAGTTTGATAACGAATTCTAGCAAACTTTTCTTACCGGTTACTTCTAAAATACTAGTTTTTTTTGGTTACCCTTAAGACTCAAGTCTATACTGGTCATTTTGATTTCGTGCACGTAATGTTAATCCTGTGGAATTTCGACTAGCGTTCTCAAATCTTTACTATTTGATCTATTTGAATGCAATAAAGTGCATCTGAAAGAGCAAAAAGCAGTGAAAATTTCTGCGGAATTTCTTTTACTACTCTTATTTTTAAAAATATTGTTAGCCCTATTTTAATGGTTTGTGAGTTCACTGTTCTTTAAAAACATTTTAAAATACTTTTAAGAATCGGAGGAAAAAAAATTAATTCCACAGAAGCCTTCATTATTTTTTTGTTCTTCCAGATGCACTTTTTTTCATACAATTAGATCAAATAGTACAGATTTGAGAACGGTAGTTGAAATTTCATTAGATTAACATTACGTCATGAAATCAAAATGGCAGGTAGATGGGAACCTTAAGGTAGTTTAGCGACCTAATATAAAAATCTTCAGCAAGTCCGTAACTTGTACTCTAAACTTCATTCAAAATGTAATTTTAGTATTGGAGTACTTTTAAATATGAAAAAATGCTCCAAGTATATTATTTATTTCTTAAAATTAGGTGAAAACAGACTAAATGGCAGTTTCATAGTATTCAAACATGTTTTAATGATACGTCAAAGCGTTTTTATTAATTAAAATGTTTTTTTTTTATGAATCTGTAGTACTCATGGTAATGAATTTCAATGGACTGGTTAAAGTTACGTTTTCAATTTCTAATAGAAACACATAGCAAATTTTAAATAAGCACGATGACTTTCTTTGTCAATGAAAAATGCACAAGAAATTAATTTTTTTTATATATTTGAGATAATTATTTTAACAAAAAGTTACATTGTGTTTTGAAATTATGTTTTACAGGAAATTAGTGATATTCAACCATTCTACCTCAAATGTATTTTCAAATAATTCGGTATTCTTAATCTATTAAATTTTTAAGCGCAATTGTTAAAGTTAACAAAATATATGTTATTTCGATGATTCCTCTCCTCCCTTACTTTTAAAAATGATAAATCTAATTTTTGAAAGGATGTAGATTTACCTGTGAAGAAAATTGAAATGGCCAATTTTATTGCATACATAAAATTTATAGTAAAATATATCTAAAGGAATTATTAAGTTGGAAACAGAGAAGACTCTTCAGAATATATTTAACTAATGTAATTCTTTTTATGTATTTGGTATTTTCTCTCCCGATATTACCAAGTTCTTGAATCATGTTAATTTAAACTGTAACTGGAATTATTTTCTTCGGATTTCAGCTCTAATTTTGTGATTAAACAATGTTCTCTAATTTAAAAGTTATTTTTAAAGTAAAATATATTATTTTATATAAGAATAGTTTTCATTTTTATTTTTATTAGCACAGAATCGAAATGTACTCACTTATTTTTGAATAATCAACTTCTAACAGTAAGTGTATGTCCATACTTTAGAAACTACTAGTTATTTCAGAAAAGTTTAATTCATTGAAATGCCCATAGGCTTTACTTTTGAAAAGAATATCGATATGTTAAAGTAATATTTAAAAAGTGATCTTTATCAATTCCTTTAGGTTCACTTATTGGAATAAAAGCCTTCTATTATGTTCGCAATTTGAGTAGAAAGTAGTAGCAGCTTATTTTGGATAATAGTCCATTAAAATATTTTAACTCTGAATTTGAAGCCCATTTAGACCTTTTTGAAAAAATCTCGTTCTAGGCATGTAGCTACTCAAAGTTTATATTGAGAGAACGATCCTTAAGTACCTTTGCGAGATGCAAATCTACTTTAAAATAAATCTTTTCAAAATGTACGTTTAACAAACAAATATAATCGTATATATATACTGAGTCAAAGGAAGATGGAGTCATTTTAGTTTTAAATTGTCGAAAAACTCTCTGGAAGTATCAGGAAATATATTTTGAACTAAATCATCTTTACTCGTTTTTATTCACCGAAAAAAAATAGCTTTCAAAGTATTGAAAAAGTACATTTTTTGAAAACCATTACTCATAATGTTATCAATATAAAATTTTAAATCCGTCGTAGAAAATCTTGACAAATATCAAAAAATTTATTTAATATAACGTGAAATGTAATGACATTTGTGTGTTTAAGTCAGTGATTCTCAGTCTTTGGGTTTCGCTCTCCTAAGGGGAAGGGACGTGATAATCTTAACGTGATAACACTAGGGGATGCGAGTATATCGAGAAAAAATATAATTAAATAAGTGAGTAATTAACTACAGAAAAGCAAAAAATCATATTGACATAATAAAAGTAAAATGCACATTTATATTCATAATATGCTTATGAATAAGATTGCATCAGTACTACACAAAATGTTCAATAATTAACTTATCAATGAATTAAAAACAAGTTTAATATTTATTTGTGACACTCTTGAATCTGTCTTTCAGAACAAAGTTTTCCGAACGAAGGTTTAATATTAGAAAAATAGCCACTCTTTCTTTTTCTATATACAGCTGAGATCTATATTTTGTCCCCCTGCACAGAAAGTCTGGTTTCGCCAAGGTAGGATGATGAAAATAGTATTTATATACGAAATGTTCCTGTTTTCAGCATCAATTTTTAAAATTTTGCTAAAAATTCATCAATTTTTAGCAAATAACCCACAGGGTTGTTATTTCCTTTACTTCAGTACCGGCAATCTAAAAAATATTTTCTTGAGAGTATTTTCATTGTTTTATTTTGGGTACCACTCTCGTCTGTACACTTGTTAATGCTGCACTATTGTCTAATTTATCCATGATTCAGTTTAAGTATACTGGTATGAATATTTAATACCGTGCAATTCGATACACTTCTGCAATGCTTCCAGCAGTAACATATGCATATCCAATATGGTGTTGCCCTGCAGAAACTATTATAAATATAACTTCGAAGCCACCGAAATTTATTTTTAAAAATGATAAGAAAATCAAGATGGTTTATGATAATAATGAAGTAAGTAAAGCTATTAAAATAACTAATTTTAGAATTTATATTCAAACCTCTTAAAGATTTTTTAATTACCTCTCCAATATTAACAATATTAATATGAAAAATTTAAGAACTACATGGCTAACAATGAAATTAAAATGCCCAAGAAAATTTTGCTTGATTCCTAAGTGACACTCTATAAACCTTTTAAAATTCCCCATTAATTTCTTTTAATCTCATTCGATTTTACTTAAACGAAAAAGAGCAAATAAATGCTTAACTCTTCAGTTTTCCTGATAACTCATAAATATCCCAGGTCTGAATAAGATCCTTCTACTCTTCATTTTTTAATCAAATTTGACTATTTAATAGCATTATTATAACCACAATTTTTCATGAATTGTTTTCAAATTACATATATATTCATACTCTACCTAAAATTCCGAAAATTCATCCTTCACATCCAATGGGCACCCAAAGAGCCACCCCCTCTCCAATCAAAATACAACCTTTTATCCATCTACAGGACTCTTAGCTTCTCTAAAAATTTCAAGAATGAAGAACAGTACATCATCTTGAATTTCTCAACTTTATTTTCTACAATTTACCTAAATGTCAATGTTTCAAGAGACTTCATAGATTACTAAATATGAGCTTGCAGGTCGCTCCGGGTTTCAGGAGCCCGATTAAATCCATCACCCATTTAATTCCGCTATTTGCAGGTAACAGGAAAATTACAACATATACATTCTCAATAAATTAGAAATAGAAGAATTGATTTTACAGATACTGGTTAGAATTGAACGAGGTGAAGCTTTTATATGTATTTGCATCAAGGTCGCATAAACATTACGACATTACGCAATGTTCGAGACAAATTAAACTCCTAAAATGTTCAGTATGGTGAACGTAAGGCGCAGAGCTTTAGAAAGGCATCGATTCTGTTTTGATCAATGTAGAGGATCGGTGTTGCCAAATATCTGCAGATTTCGTTGTTCTTGGGTAATTTGTGAGGTTTGTAATTGAGATCCTATTGTAGCTTTAGTGTCAAAGTACTCCAAATACATTATTATTGTATATATTGTTATTGTAAGAGAGGAAGGGGGGCAACGTAATGAAAAAATTTGATTGAAAATTGGGTAGCAGTAGCTAAAAAATTGAGAAACTCTGGTAAAAAGCTGAGAAACAAATAAAATTTATATTTTTTAGGTAAAATAAAACTATTCCTTTACACTACAATATTATTGATTGAATAATTGCTGAGATTTTGCAAAGCTATTTATTAAACATATCCTGCAAAAATTAACTAAACGCTAATAGCCAAGCCTATCATAAAGTTTCCATATGAAATAATTTTTCTCAATATACGTAAAGATTTATTTTTTGTCTGTTCAGCTTATCACATAAACAATAAATCCATGCATGGGTAGTGGATTTATTATGTCTTATGTTGCAGAACTCTGAGATCTACTGTGAAGTATCCAGAATTCTAATTAGGACGCCTTCCTATCATTTATTTCTGCAGTAAGTATAGGATTAAATGGATGGTCAATAAGCTCACTATTAAATGAAGAGATCATCGTATATGTCATAAAAGAGTTTATGAATGTTTTTCAAGGTGTCAATGTTCATGCAATATCATTTCCTCACTCAATTTCTAAGTTTGCTTAACCTCAACTTACCTGAGTTATAGTATAAAACAACAACGAAAGTTCTCACTTACCTATTCACTCGGTTTGGAACGAGTGAAACTACTTAAGGCTGAAGGTTCTCGCGAGAAATCTGCGCTCACCCTATATGAACTCACTTCATAAAGATCCGATCATTGTTGGTCTGCTAGGTATAATCACTTATCACTACTAAAATTTCTGTCATCAACCAACTATAAGCTACTAACTCTAATATTCAATTTTACTTCGTTTATATATAAATTTCCTCAAGTCTATTTATTGAACATCTTAATTTCCTTCATATCTACATATGAAGGAAGTTTCATTTTATAGGGGCAATTTTTATTTTATTCAATTTAAATTATAAAAATTTCCCAAGGTTATTTGAGAGAAAATTACGAATAATCCAACGTTACATTATTTTCAAACTCAACGAGACTATGTGATTAAAATTAAACCTATATTTGAGCGAGCAAGTACTGAGAAAAACAGAAAAGGTAATACAACTGCATATTGGAATTCAACACAACTAGTTACAAAAATCTTAATTTTAATAAAGGTATTTAAAAAAAGGAAGTGCAAACTTATCTTCTGTTCTCCTCATTAACTAATTTGTTCAGCAGAACAGTACAGTACCAAATCTTACATCTGAAAATAATATTATTTACAAAATTAGAAGATGTAGTTCTCTTATTTTATAACTAATTTACATAAATAAACTTCTTGAAAAGGACGTTGGAAGCTCATTTGAATAAAAAACGGAACAAATCGTACAAAATGAAGCAATAATGATATATTTTTACTTGATTGTTTATTAAAGTCGTATTGAGAAGTAACACAAGAATTATTGGCAACGTATCTCGTAATCTGAACTTCGGTCAAATGAAGAGGATGGGATTTATGGGATTTGAGCTGGCGCCTAGCTTTCCAAATTTTCACACTATGCCAATAGGACACTTGGGATCTCGATTAAATTTAACGTTCATCAGTTTTGCTGCGCGGTGGTTTTTTGGTGGAATCTAGAGTGGAGACCCACTCAACGAATACAACACCAGCTACGAGCTCGAAACCATGACCACTAGGCTACTGCGGTCGCAATAATAATGAGAACGCATTTTTCTATGGATGACTTAAGAATATAATATAATGCTATCGCTTACCAGTTTTTGTTCAAGAGATCAATATTAAATTTTAAAAATGGTTCCCCTCCCCCCTGTGTTTGTAAATTGAATCTACACTCAATGACGTTTCCATTCTTTAATTGATGTTTTGATTAAAAAAAACTCATCAAAGCCTTACACATACGTATTTACTTTAAGAATACTTTTCTGTTAAGATTTGTGAAAACTTTCCAGGAATAAAAATGATTTATTCTGGCTTTCAGAGAAATGAAGTTAGAATTGACTTTCTTAAGAGAAAAGTTATTAAGTTTTAGCATTCGGTTAAAAAGTCAATCACGCTGTTACAAATCGTTTGAGACCTTTTGTTTCTTTCCTTTTTTATTCATTTGGAATCTTTAAAAATGAGTAATCAAAGAGCAATCAATAGAAAGTGAAACTTTAAATCTTTTTATTAGCTTATATATCATTTACGTACAGATATTATTATCTCAAAATCAGTTACGTATAAGGACGATAATATATGTGTAAAATAGACGAACTTTAATTATTTCTTACCCCAAAAACAAGGCCGCTGTAGTCTGAAGAAATGGTAAAGTTTGATGTGTGCATTTTATCAGAGGAATATGAAATCAAAAACTGTTTATTATGAAATGTGGACAGCTGGGGAATTTTGACTCGCTGGATTTGTTTAATGCTGAATTATCGAATCCTAACTTGACACATGCTATGAATATTGGGAAATGAAACAGTTCGTGCGTTATTTATCTTATCTGACTGCGTTTTAAAATTACTCAGATCTTTCACCACCAGTTTCTCTTTCATTTTAAATTATACCTAAATTAAAAGCAAAACCCTTTATTTCATAAATGCGAATATGGGCATTTGTATTAATTTCCTCAGTAAATTAGAAATGAATGTGAACTTTTTTGTATAGGTTATATATGCTTAAGAAAACTTTAAATTTCTTAATAATTTTTTATCTTCATTTATGAAGCGAAAAGCAAGATAAATGTCTTTTTTCAGGTGTACATTACACTAAAAATGCTCTTAATTATCCACAGCTGTTAAGTAATACAAATATGTAAATCATAAATAAAAAGCAGAAAAAAATAAAAAAAAATCAAAATTTTAATCAAGATACAATATCCTAGACATTCTTTCAGAAAATTAATTTTAGTACATGTCGTCATTTTTAAAAATTCATTTCTTCTTTCATTTTAAGAAATTTATTTAGTAATTCTCTAGTAAACACAAGATTTATAGATGAAAGAAATTCTATGTAAAAATTTTTAAGACGTTTATGGAAAATCTAGTTTAAGCTACAGGGAGCATTACATTTGTCACAAAAAAATAATTTATATTTTTCATATTATATTATCCAAATTTTTAAGGATCAGTACTTGAAAACATCACCATATTTGGTGAAACAATTATTTGGAAAAATTTATTACTTAACGTTAAAATTATTGAATTACTTTGACCTCATGTTTTTTCTTATAATCACTTTGGCTCTAAGGATAATTAATTACTTTTGTTCCCGAATGCACATTAATACTCATAAATTAATGAAATAGTTTTTCTCTTCTAAGCGTTTAATTATTCCTTAGGGCTTTCGTGCTCAAAATATCTTTTTTAAGCTTGAAGTGACTTCTCACATGCAGGGAAAATAAAAGCTCCCATGAGCAAACGAAATGAAAATGTCATTAAATATTACAATTCAATTTGAAAAAGAAGTAGCAATTTCATTGCTTTATTTATGTGAGCTGTCAATTTTATTATTCACTTTCCTTATTTTTGTTTTAAAACTTTATGTACCCATACACGTAACATTACAACATATGTTTTTTTTTAAAGGAAACTTCTTAAAAACGCTTTCAAATTGTTATTAAACTCTTATAAAAAGATTTTAATTGAATTTCTCATCAAATAATTGTAAATGTGTAGACAGTAAGGACGTTGCGTATTTTGTCGTAACAGAACTGTTAATTTTTAATATTATCTGGTGTCTTTCAGAATTATTATTTCTCTTTTAGTCAACAGTTGTTTGCTTTTTTTCATAATTTTCTGTTTGTGTTTTTATAAAATAAAAAATGAATTGTAATTAAAAATTGTAGCAATAAAAATTGATTTAAGAATGATCTAAGAATTTCCTCAGCGCATCAAAAACTACAATATTTTACAAAAAAAAAATTAAAAAATTTTAAACAAAAGTAACGAAAAGTAACAAATATATAGATAAATATATTCTTAAACCACAATAATAACGTACATTACTAGATTTTAAAAAGATTGTGTTTAAGAAAAAAAACTTTTTATGGATATTTGCGCATATTAATAAAAATTTGCAATAAGATAATTCTCTAGTTTATGTTTAAAGACTTAGATGTTATACATTAAAGTTACATACATTAAAAATGGATCATGCATTACTTTATTCCTATTTACACATTTTGTAGCTCAATTTCCTTATACATAGTAAACAATATTTTTTATTTATTCGGTAATTATATATATATGTATTGTAAATTAATAATATAATGTGAATAATGTATTAAGTAACGAATTTCAATTTACATTCATTGTAAATAAGCAATCGGATTCTTCTATAAAGTATTGAAAATAATTTTTTGAGTAAAATAAAAGTAACTTGTGATACAATTTAAAGTGATACAATTAGTGAGTTTTAGTGATACAATTTAAAATGTTAGAAATATATTTTAAGTAATCAAATTAAATGGATTTAAGAAATTTGTATGATACAATTAAAAGAAAATTATTTACAGTCAATAGTATTTCTTATAATTATTTTTGAATGAATTGAATAATAAACAAGGCTCACTTAAGTACCTTACGGCTAAGTAATACTAATAAAAGATGTCATGTTATTCCAGACAAATTTGAGAAAATGATTTAAATGATATTTCAATCATTTTCTCTCTTTCTGTCTACCTCAAATCTGAACATGAAAAATTTGCATAGTGATACACATTTTATTAAATTCTAAGATTTTATGAACTGGAGACTGTATTGACATTTCCAAACTGTATAATACATTTAAATTAATGCCAAATCAATAATTTAGGGAATTTTTAGACTTTAACTAATCTCTTTAAATTGGAAACGTTTGTAAGTTTGGTTACCTGTGTGTTATTATGATTATAGTTTTTCAGTACTTATCTTCCCAATAGAAAATAGCTGCCTTCAACGTTTATTATATAAACTACCCTACATAAAGCTCAATATGTTAAAGCATTATATTATAATATATCAAAATAGAAATCTGAATATAACACAGGTATTTAAATAACAGTTCTACCTTTTTTCTTATTTTTTTACTTGATCAGTAAAACTCTTGAAGTGCTTAAAGAATTTCTAAGAATATTTTACTGATAAAAAAGTTTTTATATAAGTTCTTATCATGTGTATAAGAATTTAAATATTATTAATTATTTATTATGTATGAAGTACTATAATTAAATGAAAATAAAACTAGAAATAATACAACAATATATTTAAGAATTATATAAATGGGAATAATAAAACTGCTAAAATGCAAAGTGGAATCTCAAATTATTTAAAAAAAAATTTATCAGAAGAAATACAGGTTTAATATTATCTCAGTTATGGCTTGAAAACTTTGCTAAGAGACTTCTAAAAAACTAGAAACTAGCAAAAAACTACCTATAAAGTTGAGAAAATTATACAGAGATTAATTTTTTACATTAAAGTGCGTCAAATTTCATCATAACTGCCACAGAAATAATCCCATATTAAATAAAAATAATTCTTACATGGAAAATGATGATTTCCCATTTCCCCCGTGAATAGTGATTTATATTCTTAATAACACTTAATAATTTACTTTAATGATATTGTGTTAATAATAATAAATAAAGCTTTAGAAACTACGGAAAATCAATTGTGCCGATAGTTTTATTCTTTACAGATTTTAAGGCACTCTAAACATTTGATTTAAATAAGAAAATATAGAAAACAATATACTATCGTCATTATTTACATTTTACAACCTTGCTTTGTTTCAAGTTATTGAAAATCATCAGAAGGGTTCCAGAGAAGTATATTCATTACTGAAATCAATCGGGAAGAATGCAAAATTTAATATTTAAAAAATAGATTCTTGGTGCCTTTAACCTCTGTTTATTTCTTAGTGATGTTACAACTACTTAATGTGAAAAAAAGAGATTATAATATTCGATGCTAACTTATGACTAATACATGCCTAGAAGAATCGTTGCGATTAACCCATTAGTTGTCAAGATCCCCATTTGGGGATTTTGGAATTTTACGTACTCACAAACTCAGTGCCAAAATATGTATGGTACGCATAACAGTTTAGTTTCATTCTATATATATCAGTCAATATTGCGTGTAGCAGAAAGTGTGTATTCTGTGCTTAGTTTCTTTACAACAAGCAAACAAAATTGAAATTCATCTGTAAGTTGAACGAAACAGAATTGTCGCATTTGAAATATTATATTTTTGGTTTGGTTTTTATATTATAGTGAAATACTGTAGATAAATATGTAATTTAGTGGTTATAGTAACGATATGTTACTTACTCAGACTTTTGTGTTTTATTGAAATGATTTTATTGTTAATTTTATAACGATACCTATTTTCTAAAATATCAAATATTTTCGAAACAAAACATAATTTGAATATAATTATACTGTTACATAAGTTTTTATGCATTCATTAACTTGTCCGGCCAAAAATTTAAAACAATGGACAGTTAATGATTTAATAGAAAGACATTTTCCAATATTATATTAAATTTAATGATCGAAGCTTCGACAAATGAAGCATCTATTTATGTATTAAAACCATTTGCACTTCACATTTCAAATACCAATTTAATATCGCTATTTATTTCACCATACATTTGATTTTCTGTTCCTATTTTGAGGTAGATGCATGTTAATAAGTTTAATACTGATATTTTATTACGTTTTAAACGAAAAAAATGTTAAAGTATAAATCGTTCCCATGAAATTAGAGAAAGTAATTAAAGATTTCCCAAAACAGAAAATTCTCTGCCTTTGTATTTGTTTTATGTAAATATAAATATAATTTATATATAATGCAAGTATAAACATTTTTGTAATAGAAGCTTTTAAAGGGAGAATTCAGCATTACTATTATTATAAACTTAAACTCATATTTAATTCTATAATAATTCGTTGCTGCAATAAATCCCTTTCATATCATAATTGTGAGCAACTTTATAGAAAATTTATTACCTAAGCAGGTAAGAAATGCATAATCACACATCATGTACAATATAATATGAATTAAATAAGAAAAAATGTGTGCAAGTTTACCACACCCTTTTGATAATTAAAACTCCATTCTTACAATTTCTTATTTAGCTTTCATACTTACACTAGATTCAGTCTTCTTTGACAAGTGGTTTCAAAATATTTTTAACGAATTTCAATTCCATATGAATTAGTAAAAAATTCCCTCTATTGTTAGTAAA
Source organism: Nephila pilipes (assembly GCA_019974015.1). NCBI lineage: Eukaryota > Metazoa > Arthropoda > Arachnida > Araneae > Nephilidae > Nephila > Nephila pilipes. Next base: position 109,779 of record BMAW01056260.1, read on the forward strand.
CATATTTACTCAACATTTAGCTTATCAAGTAAATATTTTTGTAGAAAAAATATCCAAATGCTATGCATGATTATTGCAAACATTCACTGAAAAGTTAAGAAAATAAACTGAGAAATTTCATGCGCTTAGTTTTAAGTTTCAGTTTCTTATTACGACTCACATCTGAGGACTTAATATTATCAAAAATTAGAGTTATATATAAAACCGAAACTTACAATTTGCATAAAATAGAAATAAACTATACAATTTATATTTAGCTTGGCATGAAGATAAATTATTTATCATAGATGTTATTATAAAATAATTTATATTATAAATTTCGAAAGTTAGTGAGTTAGAGATGAAGTTTAATGGCGCAATAGCCGGGTATGGTTGTGTTGAGCTCATAAAGGTATAATTGCTCTAGTCATTTAAATATTGAAGGGAAAAAAGATAAAAATACTTAGACAGAGGAAAGGTTGAAAATAGAAAAGGGTCCATAAGGTATCGAGTGGGCGTGTTACCGGTTTTTAATTAAAGATATTAAACCCTTGGGAATGAAAAAGATCACTAGAATATCTCGGATGAGTGATTCCCATACTTACCAAAATAAGATAAAACACTACAAAGTTTCAATTTTGGAAAAAAAAAAAGAATAAAGATGAGGAAAATATGCGAGACAAAGTGATTAGTTTTCAAGCAAACTCAAATTGCTTAAAATGCTTGGAAATCTAATAATATTTTCAATTAGTTTTTGTTTAACCCTTATATTCATCAACTTTTAAGTAATAAATGTTTGCGATTGAACATTCAGCTTGGATTAAATCATTTATTGCTTACACATATATAATTTTTATCGCTAAATGGCATACAAATATAATTTTAATATGGAAAACATTTTAAAATATTTGGATATTCATAAAATTGAACACGGCTAATGGGTATTTAATTAATTATTACTAATTAAT
>BMAW01056260.1:111704-135377 GCA_019974015.1 Nephila pilipes
ATGGTATTTAATCGTTCTAAATTGATGCTATATATCTTTAAGATTTATCACAATAAATTTTGGATATTCCTTTTATCATTCCTCTAATAGTTATACAAATATTGACAAATTTCAAAAAAAAAGAGCAGCCAAATTTTATGCGCGCATCTGGTAGTGTTTCCTGTAAGCATCTGTTTCATTTCATTTCTTTTTATGAACTAATTTTAATAATTTATTTTAGCTAAACTTATTTGAATTTGTTATCAATAAAACTTTTTTCAATAATAATATTTCGAGTAAACTAGTTTAACACATGAAATTCAAACCGTTGAAAATGACTCGTCATATATTTATCTCAGTACATTCTAAACAGTTTATATTTTCCCAGTTTATTTCTTTTCACTATCTTTTCTGTAAAATAATATGAGATTACTTTTTCCTTTAAGTTTGAACAATTTTCTAAATTAAAACACGTATATAGTCAATTCAACATGTGAAACCTTTAATAAATCACCTTTAACTAAAATGTATAAGCAGTAAAAGTATCTTTCCATCTAATTTTTAGACATTTCTTTTATTTAAGAGAATACTCATACTTATTTTAATTAAAGAGTACATGCATTGTGATATTATAATTTATATATACACAAATATAAGAAAGGATAAATGCATGAAACATGTTATAAGTTATCAACAAAAATAGTTAAAATATATTTTATAATGCATTATAAATGTATGAATCCTTCAAGAATCAAATAAAACCAGGAGAACATACATTTTCCCGAAAGAGATTTTGGATTGAGTCGCGTATTCGATTTTAACAAGTTTTCTTTTTTCGATATTTCTAAAAAATCTTTACAACTAATATTTACAAAGGAATCATAATAAGAGTAAAATATTTATGATTTCAAAATTTTCCTATGTAATTTCCACCAAGATTGTAAAAAAGTATATACATTTCTGTTCCTTTTACATATAAACGATACAAAAATACATTTTCAATTGGGAAAGTAGACATATTCTACAAAATATTTAAAATGTGTGCACAATGTTTATTTCTATGGAAAATATTTTGAAGCAGTTTTATGTGTAAATGCTAATTCTAGTGTCCTTGCTTTAGTTTCCATTATTTGAGTTATCTCAAACCTTAAAAATCTTTTAAAGCTTTTAAAGCAAGATAAGGAAAACTACAGCTTTTAATTTCCACTGTGACTAAGTAATTAACCTAAAATATAAAAAAACAAACCTGAAAATACTATAATTACGTTTATTTAATAGAAATTAAATATATTGTGACCCTTCTATTGTGGAGAAAAACTCATAGTTTGTTTCATCTGAGCACGTTCTTGAATGAGTTTTTTAAGATAATTTTTATTCCTGAGGGAATTTTGGACACAATTATCAGAATTTTGTTATGCACTATCCTTTGATTGTAAAAATTTTTCATCACGGATTGACTGATAATTTATGTCAGTCCATTATTATTATGCTGGAATCATCTTTTGACTTATAAACACACCAGTATGCTAAACATTTCGAAAAACAGACAATTGATATTTTTTATTATTATTGATTAAATTAAAATAATAAATGAGAATTATTCTTTTATTTCCGCAACAGATTTCTTGACAAGGCATCATTTTGAATAGCTTATTAAACCAATTCTTAGAGATTGCACTTTTATTTTATAACAAAAATTAAGCTTATTTTTACTAACTACATCGTCACAAATAAGTGGCCATTAGTAGGAAGCACATATTTCCTAGAAATTATATGGTCTCAGTTAGATATGCAAATGATTAAATTGTCAACCTCTTGGCAATAGTATGTAAACTACAGAGTTATCAACGGAGCAACAGCGACAATTTAAATAGATTTAATTTGTATAACTTTTTGATTCTAATTAGGTTGGGTGGGTTTAATATAATGCTCTGAAATTCAGAAATCCTTTAGAGAAAGAAAAAAAAAGCAGTGAACTTTGATAGTCTCTTGGTAGACACGTCATAGAGATTGCCGAAGAGGATGATGTTCCATCAGATTTTAGCGTTAATATCGGTCGAGCAGATAAGCAATTTCACTCTGTTGGCAGAGAGCAAGAACACAAGGAAGTTTGGCAACAAGGTTACGCTCAACCAATATCCGGACTACGAGAGGAAGATCGATGAATAGTGGGCAAGCAAAAAATATGGCAATTTATCCAAAATTGGACTTAATGTCGAAGAGTGATGACTTTCTGATCACTAAGTTACAGCAAATTAGCAGATGGCAAGATAACTTCGCGTGGACTTGCACCCATGACACCATTTTGGATATTACCCTGATCATAAAGCAACATCCTCAGAGATTACTGGTCACCCATAAAGAGCAGATAGCCGCATGCCGGAATTCAAGTCATAGCTTATGTATTAGAGTCTGCTTTTTGTACTTGGGTAGCATGAAAATCCACTGTGTGTGGAGCTGATGGTCACACAACAACCGAGATTTGTGTTGTCGATGTCCACATCCAGAAAGCTTGAATGTGACGGTATGAAATGATTTCGTATAATTTCGATTACCGTTGCCTTCATCAGGAACCATTTTGACCAGACGCTTAAAGTCTGCAGCTGGATGTTGCTTTCTGAAAAAAAATTCTAGTTCTCTATTTTAACGAACAACGCTCATGTTCGTGCCATCTCAAAAGCCTGACCAGTAACATCGCCAGACCTCGTTCCCATTAAATGACTATAGGTTAATACAAAAGACCGTTCTTTGACGACAGTCATCGACTACCAAGATTTGAAAAATATACATAACACGCTATGACTTCGTGCTATTGCTCAGGTTCACGTTACCTACGACCTTCCATGCGACATGTGAAATAATGTATTAAGTAATGGCGTTTTCAATATCAATTAGAGTTGTAATGGTTTTGTTTTTTTGACTAATAAACTTTGTCATACCACACCACAGTTTTTTTTCTTGTTGTTTTGGTGATACTATCCCTACTTTCAAATATTTTAATCTTCATATTCTTTTAGGTGTAACTGTTTTCTGACGAATAATGTAAGATAGAGAATGGCAAGTTTTGTGAAATTTGAAAAATAATGCTATTTAAAATAAATAAAATGTGCAAGCAAATAAGTTATTAGCCATAACAACAACAATTGTAATAAAAAATTCCGGATTATAAGGTTACTCCCATCTAAATACACTCATAAGAGAACTCACACTGTTAAGAATATTGTTGCTTACGATATTTAATATGCCATATTATGATAAGTCAAGAGCGTTTCATGCTCAGTGCTTATCATTAACGCTCCCTTTTAATCATTTCTTAGTGTTGGTAAGAATGGACTTAGTTGCAGATAATATTTCAATTTGACTATTACTCTAAAATGTAAATTTTTGAAGATGAGTGCATTTTAAGCAATTTTTCATTTGATATTTAAAGAAAACTTCATTTAAAATCAGTTCTCAGAGAATTTCTATTTGGGTCCTTTTGATAGTTACTTAGCAAGAATCTTAAAGATTCTTACGAATGTCTTCAGATATTTAGCAAGGAAATATTCTTATCTCAAGAATTTCTTGTTATTTTACCACCTAATGAGGGCTCAGGGGTGTTACAATTATCTCCACAGTGAAAAATGTGTATAAATTTGGACTCAACTATAGAGGAAATTAAAATTAAATCCTTTGATATTTCTACGCTTGATTTATAAATGTAGGAGGTTTCCAAACATGCAAAATAATTTAAAATACTTTCTTCAGTTTTCATGTTATAAGGTCACAAAAAAAATAATAAAAGTATCTTCAGAAATTTCGAGCAAGTTTCAATTGCGTGCAATTTAATTTCTGCTAACAAAAGTTGTAATCATTTGTGCACTCTGATTTATAATGTAAATATACCTTCCTAATGAATTCTCTCTGTAAAATGAAGTAGAATTTTAAAAAATATTTCAATATTTTTAAAATTTCCAAAAAAAAAAAAGTGTCTTAATTTTTTTAAATAATAAATAAATAAATAAATATGTGACTCCCAACTTAAAGACACTTAAAGAGGGACAATTTTTTTAAACAACCAGCTATTTTAATTTTAATTTTTTATACCTTAATGAATACTTAAGTGTCTAAATATAATAATTTTGAACATCCTACGCTCAATTGAAAAACACTCAAACTGAGAAAAGGAATTTAAAGTCTTAACATTTGTAAAGACTTCCACTCATCTAATTAATGAGTCATAGGATAGATGGCAGCACAAAGCTGTCGATACTGCTGTGATACGGCTGTAACCGGTTTTGGCTGGTAGAAACGAGTTTCCGAAGATTATGCCAACTTATCCGTTGGGACCAGAAAGGAATAAATATTGAGGGCAAATAGGCAGTAGAGCTGTGAGAGTTTTTTTGTTTTGTTTTATCGAAGCTCTTGTGTTGAGTGTGTGTGTGTGATACATTAGTGAAGTTTACCTTTAACCATTCTAAATGTTTTATGGGTTCTGTAATATCCGTCTGCATGTGCTGTTCTGTGACGTTGGAAGTTGCTCTGACGGCAATAAATTATGAAGAATGAAGATTATTTATTTCGAATTGTAGAACCTGTGACACATTCAATTGTAAAATTTAATTTTGACACTTACGAAGAACATATCCAACGTCATAAACTATACCTGTTTGATTCATCAACTCTCCATCTTTAGTTTTGTGGCTATCTCTATTGGCTTTGGTGATTCAAAAGCTGGTGACAAACTCCTCTTTTTTTTTTTGAAGTCTTGATTCTTGAATTTTCCACGTCCATCCAATGATAAGTAAATATTTTTTTTGTCAATTTTTACAAAATTTTCTATAAACAGAAATAAATATTTATTTATGCCGATGGTTAGATTTTGTTGCACCCTGCAACTTGAGATCAGAACCAACAGTTTCGGGCAAAATTTCCATGTAAGGAAATTTAGACATTCATTTAGGTTCCCAGTCTTCTACACCTACATTTAGTCTGTTGTGTTGATGAGATAAATTTACAAGCATTGGCTTAATATCCGCACTGCTTTAGCAATGAGATTTCAGGTTGTAATTTCATGAATATTATTGTTGATTCAAACATTATAATACATCATGTATCTGAAGTTGCTAACAAAACAAAACTACCTAATACTACCAAGATCGCCATATCTTTCACACATATCGAGTTAACTGAATAGCATTTACAATAATGGATAAGTTGTCTCTTAAATTATCTATCATCCTGTCCTTACCTCCACAATTTACTGTCAGATAATATTTTTCCATGTACTAATTTATCTTCCTAAGTCTTCACCTGTTCGCTTTGGCACTTGATCTACAGTGGTATTTAACCTTTGAATAAGATAGTCATCTCTTTTATGGTTTGTTTTCCTCTGAAAAGTCTCTGAATGTCTTAGCATCACCGTCTCCTGTATAGTGAAATGTTTCGTAGTGAAGTTTTTCGGATCAGATTGAAAGTTCTCAACATTCCATTTACCTCCATCTTACCTGCAGAGCCAGAATAGTTTTTTTTGCATGAAATCATATGGATTCTCTTCCCTTTTCTTGTATTTCAGACCAAATTTAACACCTTGTAAAAGTCACGTCCCAACAAAAATAAAAAACCACTTGATCTAATATTTTTATATGTTTTTGCACCTATCACAGGAGAACTGCCAATTAATGATGAGTGTCCTCCTCATCATCCAAGTTCCGTCTACCGCTGATAATGATGTTATCAGACGAAGAGCGTTCTTCTACCCTCTAATGCTTGGTTCTTTTACGTTTGTATTCATAACTAATAAGTAGAAGTTTATTATTTGTTTTATAAACTTTTCTTGCTCGACAGAACTAGGTGATGTATCATTGTACAAAATGTTTTCAAATCCTCTAATTCGCCACCAATACATTCCACAAAACAGACATGTTCAATTCTGGAGTATTTTTTTTTATTGCCAGCCACTTCACATCTTGTAAAATAGTTGATAGTCCAACAGACTTTACAGTCTATAAGAAAATAAGAAATCAAACAAACATCGTCTTGATTTTCAGTTATGTTTATATAGGTCCATGTCACCTTGTACAACCCTTTTCACTGATGAATAATTAAAGGTCAAATATAATCAAATATTCTGTATCCCTAAAAAATTTCACTTATTGCAGAAAAAATTTATATTCAAATGAAGACTGAACACAAGCTAATTTCCTGCAGAAAGCACACTTTCAGTTTGCATTTCATTCGTTGGTAAAACATTTGTATCCATTAAATTATGCGAGTTCTTTTTCACAAAATGATTTCCTTTGGATTTTTTTTTTCCCTGCATCGCTTCCCAAATGATCTTTCGATATGGAATTATCCATTTCTGAAGTCAAGAACAATATACAATATGATTAAATTCACAAAAATTGTATTCAAATAGTAAACTGATATAAAGGCGAACAAAAAAAGAATGTGGTGAGTTTCATGTTCCTTCTGATAAGTCATGTGCTTAAAACATTTTAATGAGACTTACTTAACAACAAAAAATGAAATGTAAAAAAGAAACTAAAAAATCAGGGTGTGGCATCTGTCCATTTAATCTTATTAAACACAATTTGAATTTTTCCAATTACTTATGAAGTTTTTAATATTATCAAGTAGGTAGTATCAAAATGTTTACTTTGAAATGAAAGCAACATTTTTTTTCAAAAAATATCAAAAATATGAAGTTTAACACTTATGTGATAATCCTTAAACCTTTTCAAAATTCAATTAATCATTAGTTAGTAAATCATTATGAGGTATAAAAACATGTACAAATTTAGTGTATCATCAGCCCTATCGAAGCAATTGCTTAAAATTCCTTTTACTTGTTGTTATCAATTAAAGTTTCAAATTGAAGCACTGTTAAGATTGCTCTGTTTTTATTACGCCATTGTTTAATTTTATACTTTCAATTCAATCCTTTGTTCAGAAAGACTTTTCATTTACCCAAATTTGTACACGTAAAATTAGGAATCTGAATCAAAATGAATATTTTAGTTCTTACGAAGAAAAAAAAAAATGTTTTTTATTATTGTGAGGCTGCTAAGGCAATTAGGTAGTAACCCATTGTATGCTGCTGTATGTTAAAAGAGACCAAAAACAGATATAATACTGATTGACTGATATAGTTGTGCCAGAAGCTTTTTTCCAAATAAAAAATTTCCTTACTTGTTCCGTTAATGACTTGATTCACCATTATATACCGGAAAAATAAACAACTCTTCGTATTCGTTCCAAAAAAAAAAAGGAGAAGGTCGTTTCATTAATGGTAAAGCAGAAGTGACAATTTTTATGATACGAAAGGCGTCATATTATGGACTTCTTTAGAAGAAGGAAAACGACCGATGACCTCATTCTATTTCCAAGTCTAATACTATTCCTTTTTAATTCGCTAATGTATACCTAAATTTATAAAGTGAAAAATGAATGAAGACATCACAGAATAGATAAGAGGAGAAACAACGAAGTATTTAATTTAATTGAAGGTAGAGTGTAGGAAATATTGTAATCTTTTTATGAAATCATTAGCTCTTACAGAGATATGTCGAGTCTGGATTTAAGGTTAGACATCAGCATACAGATTCATTTTATTTACCTTTTGGTAAGCCTTGCATGATTCCTGAATAAATACGTATACTTAAAAATATATCAGAAAAATCCAAGACTCTACGCAATAACTTCAAGTAATACTGTTTCTATACACTATTATAGATATAATCATTGCAAACTTCTCATAATTCTAAAAATACTTTAAATTTTAAATAACATACCTTAACATATTTTGAATAAAATGAAAATATTATTATTGCATGCTAATTTTTTAAATAAAAGTAAACAATATTTTTCAGCAATGCTTTGAAATAACCATTACCTGTTAACTTTTCAATTTATTTTAAACTAAAAAAATTACTAAATTTTGTTATCTCATTACTATATCTCTTTAAATTTATTCAAAATTACATCTAAATTAGTAGTTAAAAGTTAAATGTTTATTCTCAATTAATTGACTGAAAAACTAATTTTAGACAAAATATGTTTTCTTAATTTCATTGAATTAACGATGAAGTTTTTAAAGGATGAATCAACCCTCGGGTTAGAAAATTCTGGAGTTTAATTATTTAATAAAACAGAGATTACTCAGTAATTTAAGAACAATGGCTAAGGGAAAATTAGTTTTATTATTTGCAATATTCCGTTAATATTTAAAAAAAAAAAAAAAAAAAAAAAAAAAAAAAAAAAAAAAAACTCCTACTCCAAATATATTACATATGTATATAAACAAATATATCGAATATATATTTAAATATATTAAACATTAAATTACTAGATGTAGTTTAAATTTAAGAAATTCGTTTTTTTAACTTTAGGTATAAGTCATTATTTTATACCTTGAAAATACTGTTATGATAAATTTACAAAACTAGTCTAAGAAAAATAAACTTAAAGTTAGATAAAACATTCCCAAACATTTTTAACTGAGGTATAAAAGGTATTATTGGTAAATATAATCATACAAGAATATATCTTTAAGATTGATGTTAAACTCTGACCAACGTCAATCAAAGTTATTTGGACAAGAAAACTCTATTTCTTTCGACATATCAACAGAAGTGAGGAACAAAAATCAGGGAAAGGAAAGATTGTTCATCAGTGCAAAAGCTGTCCATCATTGGGTGAAAATAAACTGTCATAGGATATATCACTTCACTATTGGATGACGTGAAATTTCGTCTTTTTATCATCATGCCTTTTCTTATTATTTCACGAATTTCAATTTCTTACCTCAATCTTATTTATTTTTTACTTTCACTCTAAAAGCATATATATATATATATATATATATATATATATATAATCTTAAATTGAAAATATACATATTTCGTATGTTTTTAACTTAGAATAATATTTTTAACAGGAATGATTTGGCTATTTTGATAATTTATTCATTTTTTTAAATTAATTATATTGTATATAAGCAGTTCTTATAGTTTTAGTAAGTGTTTTAAATTTGGTTAGTAATACGTAACTGAACGAAGTACAACAAATTAGCGAAAATAATCCAAATCTGTACATAGACATTAAAGAAAAAAAAAGGACTAAGATGTGCCCTTTGCTCAAAATCTTGCGTGAAGCGTCAAAATATGTGTGTAAGACATGTGACGTTGGACTATGCAATGATTTTTTTTAAAAACTACAGCAAAATAAGATTTATCTTTTATATCTATATATTCCATATAATGGTACATCATTACACCATGAAATGTTACATGTATAAAATGTGCCATTTTCGATTAAATCTCTTTTTCTTTTGTATATATTAAGTTTAATGTATTTTAAATAAGATGTGTAAATACCAAAATATTTTAATGAATAGCTAATTTTAGAGGATTTTTTTCATGAATTAGGCTTAGTACCTAAAATCGTCTGGGCACAGCGAACACTCCGCGGTAAGAAGCCGTGGGCCCAGAGAAGCATTTCTTTTTTCTCCCACCGGTAGCTAAAGGGTTAAACATTTATTCAAATTTTTTATATACTTCTTCGGAATTAAATTTTAAAGAATTTAACTTTTTAAGCTTAGCAAAATAAATTTTAGCAAGAAGATGCATTCTTTCTTTAAATTTCAATAGTTAATTTTGCAAATTCAGTGGATATATATTTCAATAATTTTTTGTCGAATATTGAGTAAATAAAAGAAAATTTTTTGATTGATTAATTTATTCACTTAATTAAATTACTGAAATAATTAAAAAATTAAAAATATTTTAAATGATTTAAATTTTATTTAATATAATATTTTAAGTTATACTGAAATAGAAAACTTAGGAAAATATTTTTTGACAAACTTAATAAAGCTATTTGTGTCGGATTTTAATTTAAAACTATCAAGAATTATAATCTGAAAAAAAGGATTTGTCTTTTTTAAGTTTCTGAATGACATGAAATGTGTGGATAGATAATTACAAAATATGAAATGACAACATGATTTTGAAATAATTTGGAATTTTATGTAACATTGTAAATGTAGGATAAAAGAATAAATGTGTATATTATTTTTATGTTGTTGGAAAATAATCTGTTTTATTATTGTGTTTTCATATTAGAGCAATTTTATATTGATTTTATGAATATAGTTTGGAAATTGATTCGGATAAAAGTAAACGAAATAAATTGAATTTCTCCAAATCGTCTTTCATAGATTATCACATTATTATATAATTTCGCCCAGAAGTAATCTGGTGAGACAAAATTGTTTTAGAATTTCTTTTTACCAGGGCAAATTATATCTTCTACATATTACATATATAGTTAAGAGAACTTAACATTAAAGTGTGATGTTGGACTTTTTGTGATTTTCTCTTCACTGACCTCAGAAAAGTTTTGGTAATTCGAGTTGCATAACATAACAACTCCTTGTCAAGCAAAATGAAACGTGACCGGGTAAATTAGAAGAAAATAAGAAGTGTAGTCAATTGAGTTAAAGATAATGATATGTAACGAAATGTATTTAAATGAAATAGGATAAAAAAGAAAGAGAAGAAAGATAGAAGATAACACGACAAGCTGAAATTTATTTTCAAATTTGATTTAATTATTGTAATTAATCGTTTGGATTGAAGTTGATCATAGTTAGAGTAATAAGATTTGAATTTAATACAAATAAGCAGTGTGTGGATTGGAACGAGTGTTTAAAAAGTTTAAACCTTATAATTAGAATAAAAATTAAGATTAACTGATTTAAAAGTGATTTGAGTGAGAGAGTGAGATCTAGCATATTCTTGGATAGATAATGTAATGTATTGATCTTTTCTTAGTTATTTTCAATTTGAGTTTTGAATTTATTGACTATTCGGTTAAAATTTAAAATGCTTTAAAGTTAAATAAGGAAGGATATACGTCAGAAGTGTACGGTGTTTATTTGCTGTCAAATTTGCTGCCACATTATTAGTTTTTCATTTAAACTCTTTGGAGTTGTTACTATTTTTAAGAAATTTATATTAGACTTAATATGTAGGTGATAACATAATTTATAATTACTTTCACTCTCTGACTGCATATAAGGAATAAACTGATCCCACATCTGCTTTTGTAAGAATGCAAAACAACTGATATGATTGTTTGCATTATGTTCTGTATGCTCTAAAAGTGGATTATCTGAATAGTTTATGTAGGAAATTCCCTATTCACAGAGATGCCATCGAGTAAACTTATCCAGAGTAAAATAGTTCGTGTAATTAGAGATATGAGTAAACTTTTATATAAGTTATATGTAAGGAAAAATGTCTATCATTTATAAATGCAACTTGCTAAGCTATTATCGCTGAATTCAACTCGCTAAATTGTCGCAAACACATATACTACAAGGATCTTTTGATTTTTAGTCGTTGTTTGCTTGATAGATCAGAACTGCATATTGAAAGTCATATCAGAGTGACCAATGTGAGTTTAGAAAGATTAGTAAATACATGTATTTGTGAATGATTTTATGAATTTTTCCCTATTAATGATTTAGTTAAATTTAAAAAAATCCCCACTTAGAATTAAGTAGAATGTTATTATTACATTTGATGGATAGGTAATGTTTTTTTAGTTTCAATCTCATGAACTCTGTAAGACTGATTTTTTGTTAGGTCACAATTAAAAATACAAGTATACTGGGACGCAAGTTGGATAAATCTGCCTTAAAGTAAATGTTACATATTTACTGAAAGTACATAAATTTCCTAGTATATTTCATGAAACTTCTATTTCAATATTATTATAATCAATATTATTATGACGCTTGAGATATAAAAGATTTGAAATGTTGATACATAACACGGAATAATATGAAAAAAAAAATTTGATGAATTTTGCAAATGAATTTTTTTCATTTCAAATTTACGTTTCAATACATGTGAAGCATTTTTTTCGTAATTAATTTACAAAGTTTAAATTCAAAAGAATTGTAAAAATTTATTCCTTGAAAGCAATAAATGAATGTATGTTTTGGGAGAGGGGTGTTATAAATGATAATTTAAAATTAATAGCTTCAAATTTCTCCGTTATTCAAAAAACATTTGCAAGTTTGTTGATTTAAAGTGGAAACTTAGCAATATATATAAAGAAATATCAAATAGTTTTGTTATAACAAAATTAAGATTTACAATTTCATACTAGAACAAAACATTACTTGATTAATACATTTAAGTTTGTTATGTGACACATACATTAATAATAATTTAATGTGACAGTTTCACATAGCAAAAAAAAGTTTTTAATCAGCATCGAGTTTTGCGAACTAAGTTCAAAATAATTCCATAAATGTAAAATTAATTTTTTTAATATGCAAGCTAAAGTATATCTCACTTCTTCAGAGATTTTATTAAATACTATCTTAGACATTATACCGTTTTTAGAAAACACAAGTATAAAAATACAAACAGCATTTTCATTAAGGAATTTTCCCCCCATTTATTAAAGAGGAAAAATTATTATTTTGAGAGAACGAACACATATCTTAAAAAAGCAAATAAGGGCTTATAACGACATTCAAAAGCATTTTCTGTTCTAGTCTCATTAATATAATTATGTTGTAATTTTATTGTAATCGAAAAAAAAACTCCTTAAGTAATCTTGTGACATTGGGCTATTCGCGGTTTTTATTCACTAACCTTAGGGACTTTTAATTAAGATTGATTGCTTTTGCTAAACAACCTTTGCCCAACCAAAAATGAAACGTGAATATGTAGATAGAAAGCAGGTAGAAATAAAGTGAAGCGGGAGAGTTAGAAAATATATAAACTCCGAATGAAAGTCACGAAAGAGAGGTTGAAAGAGGTGGAAAGAGAGGTTTAATTGGGTGATTATATTAAAAGTGGAGTGATTCAAGAGATATAGTTATTCCAGTGTTCAACAGTTGATCCAGAGTCTGAGTTGCAGTCGAGGAAGGCTTAGTGGTAACAGTCTGGTAGATTATTATTGGTGGATTGAGTTAAGGTAGTAAACTCCTTGCCAGGAAGAGCATTAATAATTGTTGTTATATTAATTAGAAGTTAATAAATTCCGTAAATATTGTTCTAGTGTCTCTTTGATTGACTTATTGTGTCTTAGTGTTTAATCATTGAATTTAACTATGGCACAAGAGGCAGCCCGGAACGGGCAGTCGTTACAATCTTCCTTTTTTTTTTTTTTTTAAAAAAAAAAGAGTCACTTCTTAGTCCTTTATTTTTCAGTTGCAACGAAAATAAAATGAAAGATGTTTAAAACGTATTATTCATTAAAGCAAAAGCATTCTAAACATTCAAATGATCAAATATGCACATAATCAAAAGTTTTAAATCTTAGCTTAATGGATTTTTTCTATGCATTGTTATATAAAATTTATTCCTTATCAACCCTAAATGTCTAAAGGATTATAGGTTTTAATTCACAGTGTATGCATAAATTTTATATCATTGTAATTTTTTTTACATATTTCTAATTTTGAATTGCTTATTTTACAGCTGTAAGGTACTTATTTCAACGTTGACGCAACACCTTAAAGCTTAGAGGCAAGTAAGAGGTTAAAAGGATTTTTTTTAACTCGATTGGTAAACGTTCTTCACCATTGGCACCTGATGTTGTTTCTCCTAACATAACAGACATTAACCTCTTCCCTCTTGGTTTAGTTTTAATTTCATTAACGTAGTTCAACAACCATACGAATGCTATGGGTAAAGAATTTTTGCAATAATTTTTGATGCACGATAAAGTGACGAGGAGACGAGGAGGACACCTGAGTTAATACATGCTGGTCCTTTTTTTAACACACATCACGTAAGGAATGAAACATTTAATAAGCAGTTTGCCCTTACAGTGTACGTGCTACCCGAAATTGGCCTCTTCTGGTTTGCCCGTACGCCGTACGGGCATCAATATTTTCTCCTTTCCTTTTCTGGTTTGCCCGCATTTTTCATTATTGAAAGAGACTATTGAGTATTATTATTTTTCAACAGATGGCGTGGCTTGTCCATGTAAATGAAATGCTTTTCATCCGGGTTTTTCTATGTAGTGGGAAAGCGGGAACTTTTCTTTGAAATTTTTGTTCTACTGTATGCCGTGGTTGTGAATCTTATGGAAATTATGGATGGAATAGACGACGAAAATACTTTCTTGTTAGATGATGAACTACATTCTGATACAGATACAGATATTTCTTCTAATTATTTGGATTATTCCTCAGATGACTCGTGCAGTGAGCTCAGCTCTGATGAAGATTTGAGTTCTTCTTCTTTTTTCTCTTCCCCTCTTGGAGTTATATTATTTTATAAAAAATGGAGAGAGAATCCACCAATCAAATTATTTATTTTAATTTTCCCTCTCACTTGGGGGGAAAATATATTCTTATGATATTTTGAATATCATAGTATGGTACTTAATTATATGCAATAAGAAAATATGCCTTTTTTGGAAGCACTTCTGGTAAAATAATTGACCGCTTAAAGGGTTATCGATCTTAGAACAAAATTCCGTCTGTTTTATAAGGCGACAGAAAATCAATTATTTTTTTATTAACATGTACTTAACAGAATTGATCGAGATTTACATATTTTTTGTAAATATTATTTTATCCAAAACGATAAAATATTTTTTTTCATTACATTTTCCCATTACGTTTAATTTTTGATAGTATATATTATTCTTTTGCTTTTCATTTCCTGTCTTGTATAAATTAAAATTATACTCCTGGCAAATACATTGTAACCCGTATAGGTTTTTCGCTTCCGTAATTATTTTTTTAAAGTTAAATAGTCACTAAATGAAAGTCTAAGAAATGGAAAATCACACAGTTCAAAACAAACTCAACAGATAAAACAGCAAGAAGAAAACCAACCAATTTATATATATATATATATATATATATATATATATATATATATATATGTAATGATTAAACTTTAATTCATATTAGTTCTTCATAATAATAATTTAAATTCCTAATTTTTCCAATTTTCTCATTTTAAAGTAAAGCATTTCACTCTTATTTCTTGATACCATTCATTTTTAACTTAATTTATTTAATCACGCATCCTTAAAAATTCGGTGATAAAGCAGTTCTGCCGACTTTAGACATGAAGGGATGATCTCTATTAAACTTTCTGTCTGCTCCTAAAATCCCTCGAAGTCCCTCCATTCCTCACACGTGATCTAGTATGAAATTCCCTACTACAAAACAACAAACAAGAGAAAATTCTCTCTCTTCTGATCTCTTATGCTCTTCTGACTTTTTGTATTATATGTATCCTCTACGTTCATTAATTGTAACTTGGAACTATAATCAAAGTTTAATCGTACCAACTTCCTAGTGCTCGTGAGTAATATCACTAGAGTTGAATGTTCGAGTGGGAAATCAGACGCCTTCATGTATTCAATCACTCCGTAATGGACATTTAATCAAATTCTGTCTGCTGCTCTTGACCACTTTTTAAATTGCAACTTCTATCATACTCTAACCACAACTACTCACCACGTACCCTCACTTCGGAATTCTTCGACGCTTATATATATGTATGCTCTCCTTAAACCTATTCTCTACACTTCCTAAATTCAATATAATCTGCGTTTCATGATCAAAGCGAATATCACGTATGAATGGAAATTGAAATAATTTTGGATAATAAAACTCAAATGCTAGTTGCAGAGAAAAACGCAAATTGTCTAATATTACAACATCATGAATTTGCATTCGAAACATAAAAAGGGAATATATCTGAATTCTATGAGAAACAAAATATTCGATTTCATAGAAAACATAATATTTGAATATGCTAAATATTTTTACAAGTAGTATCCACACCTATTCACATAAACATTTCATTTCATACGGGAAGCATTTCATTTGAACAAACATTTCGCGATACTGAACACTGAGGTTATTAAAAAAAGACAAACATTGCTGTAAAATCTAGAAATGAAATTATATATCGGGTAAGATTATGTTTTCGAATGAGATTATATTGAGACCCTATTTTGAAAATATGAGATGCATTTTTCTTTGCATTTTTGGTAGAAAGTTAAATGGAGCATTTTCTATATTATTCTTTCTTATCGATATTTTTATGCAATTATTTTTTCTTATTGCACTGGTTTATACATCTTTATTTTATTTTTTTATGAATCAGTGATCATGCATTACTCTCCTCTATATTCTTCAGATATGAATACATTTTAATGATATTTAATCATTTAACTTAGTAGTTTTTCAATTTCTATACGGCGTCAGATATACTGTTTGAAATTATCGTATAATTAGGATTACATATTAAAACATGTATTGCTTTCAAAAATTCTAAATGTTGCGAAATGCAAAAGCTAAAGTGAAAAATTGTATTCTAATATTACTAAAGTTCTTCACAAATAACTTTGAATGTATTTTTATACAAAACGAACAATTACAGATTGAACCAGCAATCTTGTTACAGGAGCTGCAGGACATTTTATAAAGAGATTTTAACGCGAGTCTTAAGAAAAACATCTAACACTTGTGCGCATAAAATATTCATTACTTCTAAGAGCACACAAGCGGCAAGCAATGATAAAATATTTTCCTGTTCCTTTCAGTGCAAAATAATAGTTCTCTATTCTATTTTTCGGTACCATACAAACGATTTCGGATACAGGTGTGCTCATTCAATAATATGTCATTGTCACAAAGATCCCGAAATGACCGCTATTTCCTCACTATTCATTTCTGAGATCCCGATGGCGTATTTCTAAAGTCACCTCGTCTCCTCTCCTTCAGAAATCTCTCTACGGTCAAAACTTTCCTATTCGATACGAATCAATAGAGCAGAGTTTCCCGAAACCTTTTTCAAAAATAGAAGCTCCGTGATCTGACTTAGGAGTGCACTTCGCAGATTGGGTCACGTTATGCTGCAATTCAGATAAGAAACCTCTTCTCTGGTGACCACTCTTATGTATCGATGGCAATGCCTCTTTGGTAGAGTCACGTTTCCCGAAGTTTTTTTTTTTCCAACAGACACTTTGGAGTTGAATCTATGGGAAAATATTAGATTAAATGTAAGCCCATTTTATATAATGACTAGCAAGAAAGGTATGATATTGTGCAGATTAAGTAGATGAATGTTGAAAAGGTTTTATATAAAACTGTACGATTTTTAAGAATAAATGAAATGATATATTTTCAGATTTTTTTTAGATTTAAATTTTATATTTCAGGATTTATTATTCTAAAAATTAAACTGAAGGCATCAAATAATATAGTTAAATATCGAGAAAAATATAATCAACCTAGAAGTTAATATTTTTTAAAAGGTAAATACTTTTATCGCATGGGGCTATAAATATTTTTATTATTTGCTTAATATTGAAATTATTTGCTTGATATTGAAATGCCAATCGTATTTAAAACAATTTTTCAGTAATGAAAACTGTATTCAGAATTATCAACATTAAAGTTATATGCATACAATGAATGTTAAATAGTGTTTTCAGCTTGCTTTACTTAAAGGTTATTTAGTTTTTTTTTCAATATCATTAACTTAATATATAAATAAACCTAGCTTATCATTTTGTACTGCATATTTAAGTCTAAGAAATCTGAATATTAAATAACGTGATTGACGCTGCAAAACATTTTATTTTTATTTCATACATATCTACTTATTATCATGTTCAATATACACTCGTCTATCCATCTTTTCCCATTGTGTGAAACAGTGCTAGAAGTCTTCTGTCAACTCTTTCCGGACGTGTGCCTGTTTCCCTTTCACAGCTTTAACGGACTCAAATTTTGTTCCTTTCAAAGAAAATTTCTCCTTAGGAAACAGTTTTAAGTCTCATGGCGCAAGATCCGACAAATAAGGATGATTATCTAAAGCTAGAATGCTGTACTTCAATAGAAACATCTTAACTTACCCTGCGGAATGAGCTTTCTTTGGAGGTGTTTGGATTAAAATTTATGCTTATCCTAATTCTTAACAGTCCAGTAAAGCAAAACTAACTTGAAAATTGATTTTCTTGGGATGAAAATTGACAAAAAATCTACTGTATTAACCAGAATTTAACACGATATCAAACTTTTTATAAAAGATAATTAGAAAAAAATGCCAAATTTAATACGATCCATTCATCTTGTATAAAAGAATTCAATGAAAATATAATTTAATCAGGTAATAATTTACTTAAAATAATTAATAGCACAGGTTACATTCATGGATCCGAATGAAATAACGTAAAAAAAAAAAAAAAAAAAAAAAAAAATATATTCATATTAAATTCACACACAATATATATATATATATAAATATATAATAGCTGCGAAGATACTTGGAATATACTTATATGTAAATCACAGTCACTATATATAAATAGGAATTTCCCTAACTCAGCTTAGGTGGAGGTGTGATCATCACGTTTTCTGAGAATCTACGTAAGTTGGGCAAAGCCATGGGCATAAGAAGAGTTGCTACATTCCATTACCTAGACCTCGAATTTGCGCAACTCAGTATTTTAACAAGAAATGATTAATCAAAAAATACTGCGTTATATTCGGCCTGATACGATAATTTTCAAGGTTTTAGTACGAGAATTCTGCAATTCTTTCATGGTTTGGTTAATTTTTTTTATATATTAGAGCTTATACTAGAGATAAACAAATGATGTTTTTATATTTTACTTTGATTCAAAGTAAAACTGATTTAATACGAAATTTATTATTATGAAGTTTTTTCTAACAAAGATTAATAAGCATGCATGTATATTATGAGATTGCCTTTAGAAGTATAACACTCTGACACTTATGTTTAGAAAATCATATGAACTATTTCTTTTTATTTTCTAAACATAAAAACTTTGTTTATCATTACTTTTAAAGAGAACTGTGTTGGTAAATATTACTATTCAAATCATAATATTTTGCTTGAGCGAATAAGTTACATATCTGGATAGTTCATTTTGTTCATAAAAACATTTTTACTTGTTGCAAAAACAATTTTCAGAACATAAACGCTTTGTTTTCTTATATGCTTATCATTTCTGTCACGCCATGAGCTATTTGTTAGTAAAATATTCTAAACGTTGTTCTTTTAAAACAAATATTTTGTGTACTATATTGTTTCTAAATTTGAATGCTTGTTGCGAATGAAATATTCCCGTGGTGTTTTTATTTCATTTTAACCTGGAACTTTAAAGTATTAGATTTGTTACAACATGTAAAATTTGAGTTACTCATACATTTAAAGAATAGAAAACATTTACTACGACTTTGAAATATTTTTCCATAAAGGGGCTTAAAAACATAATACTTATTTATATGAAGAAGCTTACTATTAGTAATTGATGTATTTTCAAAGTAATTTTCTTACGTATAGAATAAGTTTTGGAATTTTGATCGCAATTACTTTGCGATCAAAATTCCAAAATGATCTGGAAAGATATTATTATGTATAATAATAATCTCGTATTTATTAAAAGTTATTTAGGTATCCCGAATAAAAGAATTATTGTATAACGGGAAAATTACAAGTGTGTTAAAAGATTTAATTCATCAAGAAATAAATAATTTTGAAAAAAATTGACAACTCAAACTATTTTTCACTATTGAACTGTAAAAATATTTCTTATCTACATAGAGTAGAAAAATAATCAGCACCTATTTCTCAAAGCGTTCAATATAAATTTAAATGCTAACTTCATACTGTTACAATTTTTTTACTCAGTAAATTTTCCTTTTATAATTGGAAGGGCTTGATAATGTATTGGGTATTCTTCCTATCTTAAATTTAAATAGCATTATTTTAAAGATGCCGTAGAATGGAAAAATCTTTGAAAGTGTAATCTTAGTTTTGACCTTTGCTTTTACGTAAATATAACTTGCATAAAGAATTTTGTTATTAAGATAATTTAATGCATAACTCTTAAAAACATATTTAATTTTATACTGTATTTGATAAAGAATAAATTAGTTACTAAAATGTAATTTTTATAAAAATTGATTGATTATTGATTAAAGTTAATGTAATAGTAAACCTTTGATTGTTCGTTTATACATAAGCATAAAAGGAAAAGTTAATGTAATAGTACGTTTTAGAAAGTAATTTTAAAGACATTTAAAATGTTTCTGAATGATAACTAACCATGCTTTCGTTTTGAGACATGTATTTAGACAGTTTAATTAAATTCGTAATGCTTATATGTTTTTTGAAAATATTCTCAGAAATTTCATTGAATTGAAAAATAATTCAAAATTATGCTTTCACTAAGTTTGAATTAATATTTTGTTATAGAATAATCAAAAGAAATAAAATGTGCAATACACATTAAAAGCAATTTTTTTCACATTTTATTTTGTCGGTAGTGATTACCGAAAGCTTTGAATGTTGTTCAATTAATTGACTGATCATGGAGATAATAATCTCTTTCATTTTATTTTATATAAATCTGAATGTATTACCAGTAAAGAAAATAAAACTGGTATCCTTGAAAAATTAAGAACATCTGATGAATTGATCACGAATATCTTACAAAATATAGGCTCATATGTTGCAGATAGGCAATGGAATAGAAAATGTAAAATATGTAAAAGTAGTTGACTGGTTACTAAATGTCTGACATTTCATATAGTCTCACTATTTATTACTATCATTAAAATCGTTACAAAATTAACAGAAACCAAATTATACAAATCTATAGAATAAAAGGGAAACCAAAAAATTTGAAGTGATAACCAAGTATTTAATTAAAGTATCATCACAAGTTAAAAATTTGTAATGAAAATAAGCCTGAAGTTTATTAAAATGCATCAAACAAAATATTAGCTCGACCTAGACAAAAAAATATAAATTAAAAATATAAAACAATTTAAAAAATTAACTTTAAAATTCTAGTAAAGTAAGGGAAAAGATAAAAGTAAGAATAAAAATGGAAATAATGCAATTAATACAGCTCCACACTTTAAAATAGAAAAGCGTGTGTTTTTCTATTACTACGATGCAAACATCACACTTCAATGAATTACATTATATAAAAAGATGATATAAAACCAAATATTAAGCAGAAAAAACAATTCAACACAAATTTCACCAAAGGAAAAATAAAGTAAACAAAGTAAACAGTTTAACTTCAACATAATGTATACCAACGTAATACATAATAAGAAATGTAAACTAATTTTTCAACATATCTGAATAACTTTAACTTAAAAAGAGTTATGAAAATTATACCACCAGAAACCAGCAAAATCAAGTATAGTGATTTATTCTAACTTCACTATAACACAGCGGCATAAAGTTTCAAACAAGAGAATCTTAAGCACCAAAATTTTAATATTGATTGATTGATTTAAAGATTTTATATTTTCAATACAATACTTAGTTAAATTTAATTATTGTACAAAATAAAAATTTAATTTTGTTTACATACATACATACATATATATATAATTAGTCAAGTTAATAATCTTTATATTTTAAATTTTCTATTAAAAATTAAATAGAAAACTCAGCCTTTACACAAGTAATACAGAAACTATTTAAATTAATTTGAAAATTTAGAGGCACATTAACTAATTTGATATTTTAAAGTAAATAGGTATGTGATATGTTTCAATATGCATATAAACTTAAATTACTTATTTAAAATACTCGTCATATATGTGATATATCAATGCTCTTTCTACCATAACCATTCGGACGGTACATGTTCTTGAAAAGATATATTCCTGTCGCAAGTTATCCTTTTTATTTTACATATATTTTTCTCAAAATTGCATATTCGTATAGAAGTATGCAAAGTTTATATTCTTATAGTGATTTTATAATCTTTTTTCAACTTTACTTAATACGAAATTTTTATTTGTTACATAATGAATAAAATCGAAGTACTTTAGAAATTAAGAACACGTTTGTAAAGTGCTGTACAAGAAATTAAGGATCATATAATATTGGTCCAGTTTATTAAGAAAAGCTCATTCATTTGTAAAATTGTAATTTCTACATTAGAAGTATTGTATGTTATTTACTATTTGCAACATATTAAAACGAAGATCATAAACCAAGTGAAAACCTTTATAATGAAACCTGATGCAATTAGGCCTTTCATATATCTTAGACCATAAATGTAAATTTTTTTTATAAATTTGGACACGAGAAAATATTTATAATTTTTTTTTGTCTTATGTGGTTTCAAGAAATCATTACTACAAGAAAGAGAACGAAATTGTACATCCTAAAGTGTATGTCATTTATCTTGATAAAACCGCTATGTTTGAGGTGACACAAGATAAGTTTCCTGGAAGAATGTCTTTTGCTCTGATCTTTATATAAATGAGTTTAGCTCTGTGTCGTAAGCAGGATCTTTTCTTTGATACAAGTATTAAAAGATAAATATTTCTTGGCAAACTCTGTACATTTTTCTTTCGAATTTGATTTATTTAGGTTTCATTCTGATAAATTATTATAACAAAATATTAATCAAGATTCGTTTCAGCTTTCTAATAAACCTGAGCGCGTTACACATGAAATATATTCTAAAATATAAAACTGTTTACTATGCTAAATACATAGTAGATAATTTAATGAATAACAAATACACTAGGTATAAGAATTGAAACAATGGCATTAAATAAATGTTGCTTCTAAATAATAAACCACATTACAATTTAAGGAGGTTTACTTTTAGAAATCTCCGTAGGAAATTAATCTAGATGACATAATTTATATTCTTTCATTTCATTAGAGAGTGTAATTTTTCCAATTCATGTTTTTTATCTTTCAGAACATAATTGATAAAATAATTATTGTTTATTAAAGTTCCATTTAGAAGCAACATTAAGGCTCTTAGCGATGGATCTCGTTATTTGGATCCTCTGTCAATTAAAGAGGACGACACCTGAACTTACAGCTTTTCTATAAACTCTCACACCTTGCCTACGAAAGGACTCGGATCCTGCACAAGCATCATGGCAACAGGACTTATATCCATGCCTCCACGAACACTAGCTAGAAACCATTGTCACTCGGCTATTGATACCATTACTTTTACATCATACAAAAATGTTACAAAATGTTTTACAAAAAAATTACAAAAATGTTTTAATTGATAAAAAGAAAGAGTTAAATACTGAAGAAAAACAATATACTAGAAATAATTTTAGAAAAAAAAAACTACATAAATAGGCATTAAAATTGCAACGAATGAAAAAAAAAATATGAGTAAACCAAAGGAAAATTTAAAAATCAGAAAATAATAGAAAACTGAGAAAATTGAAAACAATAGATATAAATTAAATTAATGGTTTGCTCGCTTCAGATGGTGTTGCATTCGTTCATCCTAGTTATTCTAGAATAAAAGCCTCAAATGTCCCATTAAGTGTTTACTTCATAAAATGCAGGTGAAAAACAAAATAAAATTCAAATGAGCAAAGGAAAACTAAAAATATTAGAAATAATAGAAATTTTAATATTAAAAGTATATAAATATAAAAAGGATATTTTTGCCAATATGACTATAGTTTTTCATGCGCTAGTAAATGTAACGACTGATTGGTTATGGCAGGGTGATCGTTAACAACTTCGTTTCAATTGAGTTGTGTGTATAATATCGTATTCCTGACGTGTAGCAGGGTTAATGTATATTAATCCCGTTAAATCTAATTTGGTTCAAAATTCTCACTTTGGCGATTAGTGGATTTCAGACGAGTAGAATGCCATCTCA
>BMAW01056260.1:145377-165287 GCA_019974015.1 Nephila pilipes
ATTTTTATGTGCAAAAAGAATCTACAATAATTACATGCAAGGAGTTTGGAGAGAAAGGAGCCATCTCAAGTGTCGTCTTAGTCAATATATATATATATATATATATTATGATTAAGATAAATGAAAATGAAAAAAATATATAATTGTTACATGTATACATACGGTTTGTATAATTATTCATTTTATAATTATGCAAATATTTGAACTTCTTATACAAATAAATCTTTGTTTTGTGAACAAAAAAAAAAATTTAATAAAATTTTTGTTCCCAGATAATGACTTACTTAGATGTTTTTCCTTTTAAGAATTTTTTATGTCATTTTTTTAAGAATGTTTATTTATTGCTCTGAAAAACACTTAAAAATAATTTAATTATTCTTCTAGATATAAAGATTTTAAAAGTAATTTTTAAAATTGGAACTATAAGCAAATTTAAGTAAATACTTTTTGTTTCGTAAAATTAATTAATTAGCCAAATGTGTTTGGCAATTGATTGATTAATTAGAACTATAAGTGACACGAGGGCTATTGGCGACGAAATACGTAACTTTGAACTCAGGACGACTCTTGAGAGAGTCTCTCTCTCTCCTAACTTCCCAACTACTCCGCCAGGACAATGTGTTCTGTGGTAAAATTATCCTGGTAAAAGGTACATAACGACACATTTGAAGCATAGCTTAAATATGTCATTTGTGATTGTTGTTGTGGTAAAAGTCTTTAGTTAAAACTATTTGATATGTGTAGAAATAAGTACGGTTATTTCTAAAGAATACGTAAATTTACTTTGGTTTAAATGAATTTGCTTCTTTTTTTGATTTATTTTTTCTTTGAATGAACTTTTGTTTTGATTTGGGATTACTTCTTGTTTAGACTTTATACCATTTTCTTTTCTTTTACTTTTTTTTTTTTATAATTCTCTGTAGTGCAATCAGTTGGATTAGTAAAACTTGTATAAATAAACTTTCTTTCAGTCTCATTTGTTAAACAAATTAGCATTACTTTATCTCCGTTTTAGAATTGAATTTCTTAATTAATTTCTCTTGAGATACCTATAGTAAGTGTTGGTTAGACTTTGTATTTTGCCGCAATTTTTTGGAATTACTGATTTTATATTTAAATTTTTAATTATTTACTTGTTTAATATGTATTCTTGAATACTGTGTTTTTTTAATTGTGCTTTCGGAAAACTAATGACTTTTTCATTATACCTGTATATTTTTAATAGCAAATATATAGTTGAAAATAAGTGTAACTTTAATGTTTTCCATTTTTGTTTTTATTTTAATATGTGCGTTTGCAATTCATCAGTTTACACCCACCCACACGCACACCCACACCCACCCACCCACACCCACACACATATAGTCTTTTTAAGCTATGATATACAAAGCTCACATTTTAGTATTAATTAATGAGATGAATGTTATTTAAGCTCCCATGCATTTATTTAAAATGTTTAGATTAAGTACCGTATAGTTACATGTTTGAAAACTATGAGAAATCATTCATTCTATATTATCAAATTAGGTATGCTGTCCCATTCATTATTTCAATTCTGTAGAGTGAAAATGAATATTATACAATTTCTTTTATGTAAAAGTGGTATTTGGTAAAGTATTATTAACTATTTGACAATAATAAATAATTTACGATTATTTAACAAAAATTTAATGCAATAAAACAGAATATATATATATATATATATATATATATTAAATTGCCTTTTATTTATATTATATATGATGGGATTAAAGTTGAATTTGATGTATTATAATAAAATGCACCACATACCTGATTTTTTAAGATATCGCGCTTCCGAGGAGTAAAATTATGTTTCACAATTATTTTATGTTTCATTTATGTTAAATATATTAAGTAAATTTTTTATTTGATCTATTAATGTCTTAATTTAGTTCTCCTTTCGCCTTTAACATTACCAATTTTATGCAGATTCTGTAAAAATTGCAGAGTTTATTGTAGAAATACTTATTTTTTACGACTGTACTTTAAGGATGAGTATGATATTATGATTAAACTGATAATTATCCATTAAATGTAAATACTTACTTACTCTACTTAAAAATGCTTTTATGAATATAAATAATTTATACTTGTACAGTTCAGAAATCTCATTCCTACAACAAGTAAAAGGTATTTGTTTATTTCGAATAACCATCATTTATTTTCAAACTTGCCTTACATGTGTTTTGCTTCGATGTTCTTCAATAATGTTGTAGGAATTCAGAATTAATCAGGTAACTTTCAAACACGTGTAGAATTTCTCTTGAGTCATACTTTTATTTCAAGAATAAAAAAATTCTGCTCTAGATTTGAGTACTTCAATTATATATCAATAATTCTTCATAATTATAACCACTAAATATTTTTTTTCATTTGCAGTCAAAAGAACCGAAGTCTGCTAAATTTCTATAAGGAGGGGGGGCTCAAAATGTAGCTTTTTTAAGAAATAGGAAATGACAATGGGGCAACTCAGTGTAGCATTTTCCAGTGCTCATTTTTCCTTTTTCTAAGAAATTCATGAGTACGACGCCTTTCGCATCTCAAAAAATCATCGATCTAATTTTCCTGATCAATGAGATCATGTTCACCTTTTTGGGAACAGATTCACTGGAAGTAACTCATTATTTTGATTGTTACTCGATTACCTGATGTTGATGAATCCAGGAATCATCGATGGAGGCAACTCGATACATAATAACGACTACAGTTATTCTGAGCTTATATCTAGTTTTAATTTTGTGAAAAAGGCTGTCGAAACAAAATTAGTGTCAAATTTCTTTCAGGAATCTTTTAACAGACGAAAGAACTCAACAATAACACCAAATAGTCTTAGCAATATCATATATTATCAAAATAATTTTTTACTCCACCCTTGCAGCTGCGTATAGATGGTCACTCCCTTTCGATATTCTAGAATATTTGCGTCGATGTTGATTTAACATTCCTTATGCAACGAATAATTCAGTAATACTTAAATTACTTTTATGCTGGAGGTAATATGTCCTGAAATTGTTGTGAAACATTTTATGTCCTAGATACGTTCAAGTGAATACATTTATTATGCATATGTTTTTCCATATTTTAGAAGGACAAATAATCGTAACTTTTAGTTTTATGCTCATCTGCATCTGCATCTGTCCAGAGTAGTTTTGTTCCGATCTCAATTTTATACATGATGTATTTTAGAGTGTCAGAATATATATAAAAAGCACTTATCTGAATCTGATTCTACAGCACTTAGTAAAATGCTGGAAAAAGTATAAATTTTTTAGCTTTAATTTTTGTTTCCATTGAATGTTCGTCATTGAAATAAATATTTAGATATAAGAATCGAAAAATTAAAACAATGTTGGTCATTTTTATTTAATTTATTCGTCCTCCCTCGTTGTTTGAAATTCATATACTTTCAGATTGGTTTTCATTATAACATAATTTTTCAAAACATGGACTGATTTCAATAGCTTTTTTAAGACTCAATATTAGTTTTTGGTCTAACAAATATGAAATTTATTTTTTTTAAGAATTAAAATTATTTTATGCACATTTATTTGTAATTTCTTAAGTTTCCCGGAAAACAAACATTCTCTAAAAAGTTAATTTTTTGATAAAAGTTAGTTATAAGAAAGAACTACAAAGCTTTGCTTCTGAAAGCCTAAAATATTAATTTTACGCATTTTGGAAATGATGAATTTTAAGTATCTGGTTATAATGAATTAAAAGAGAATATAATGGATCAAATGATATACAACTTTATATTTTAGGCATATAAAATTTAATAAATTTAATAGGTATTAAAAACTTTGAATATGCACTAAAATTAAAAACATTAAAATAATCCTACAATTAATATCAGAAATTTTAAATAT
Organism: Nephila pilipes; assembly: GCA_019974015.1. NCBI lineage: Eukaryota > Metazoa > Arthropoda > Arachnida > Araneae > Nephilidae > Nephila > Nephila pilipes. The sequence goes on from BMAW01056260.1 coordinate 149,265, forward strand.
TAGTTAGTATTTATTGAATTATTTAACAAGTAACGTATAAATGTAATATTAAAAGCTTGTAACAAGGGAATTTGACACACTTTTATGCTGACATTGAAATAGAAAAAATAAATAAATGAAAAAATGATAAATAATAGGGGGGAAAGTTCAAAATTAACATAAGATGTTAATTTTAAGGAATACAGAAGAAAATCAATCAAAATTATGCATGTATCTCATTCTTCATTTAATCGAAATGAAACAAACACACGTAGAATAATTTTTAGCACATTTCTTAAGGGTTTAAATATGCATTATGAATTATTGTTACGTGTTGAATAATAAGAATAATTTTGTAAAATAAAAATTAAGATCATCTCTTTTATATGATTTGTAACATATATTTTCCCTTCACCAGAATTATATTTAAATAATTTAAAGTAAAACGTTAAGCATTGAAAACCAATTTGTTTGCAACATAGGCAAAAGACAAATCCCTTGGTGAATAAAACTTTTAGTGTGAGTTTCTCTAACTCTGCATCTTGAAGAAAACTATTTCAAAAACAAAAGAATGTTGAATACTGGCTTCTTTCGAGATACAAATAGAACGAACAAAGCAAAAACTTTTACTTTTATTTTCATTTGTGACATCACATGTTGCAAAGGAATTTAGAAATTTGCAAGGGTAGTTTACGCAAATGACATAAGTTGTTCTAACTTTTTCCTTCTCGGAGAAAGTTGAAAATAAATTCGGTAAGAAGAGTTGCCTAGATGTTCATGTCTAAAACGTAACTTTAAAAATGCATAAAAGAACAGAAACCTTATCACTGTTTATTTACACTTAAAATCGTTTCTTCTTTTTCTCTATATGAATTCCCAACATAATGTAATGTATATATATTGATATGCTGCATGCATGTATATATAATTTTATATATTCTTGTTTAAATGGAAATTTATTCCATTTTAATAAATTTTTTGAATATCATAAGTTATGAGCAGATAAGACAAAAAACGAAGTAATATAATTGGTAAGTACATGAAAACAAAACTGAATGAAACTTCTGTAAAAGTTTTCAATTACTCATATGAAATGTTTTCGTTGGAGTAATGAAAATTGAGGAACACTGCTCCTATAAAGTTGAAGGACAACAGTTTGAAATTCATGCTGTTTTCTTCTGACATTTAAACAAACATGTAAACATCATATGAATATCTTTCAGGAAGGCAAAAAAGAAAGAATTATATTTAGAGAAGTAATACTATCTAAATAAAATGTATATAAAATAATTATTGAAACTTTATTTTTTATTAAATAATTGATGTAGGCCAAGTTTTAACAAAAGTACTTGCATGTCAAAATAATTCAGTAATTTCTACTGAGAGTGAAAATATTATGTTTCTTTGGAAAGTTGATAAAAGAAGCAATTGAAAATTTTTGTAAGGTAGACTCGTTAACAGAAACTATATGTTTTGATAATTGTAATGAATCAAAAAGTGCATAATTTAATCATTTACATTTCAGAACTAACTTTTAATTAAAAAAAGTTATGATTTTTTCTACAAAAGGTTGAGACTTTTTAATTGAGTTTTAAATAAATAAAAGGACCGTGATATTAATAGAAGTAGGATTAGATGATAAAAAGTTACTTAAACAAATTAGGAAATGAAGCGCATTTATCATGCGAATAATTATAGCCAAAATGTGCAAGGTTTTAAGCATAACAATTAAGATTTTAATATACGTTTTCTAAAAATTTTCTTCCCAACAGTTGATTTAAATACGCAGAATAAGATTTTTTAGAAGAAAAATAAATGAAATAGAAATAAGTCACAGTTTTTCCTTTTTTATATGGAAACATAGAAATTGATGTATCTTTTTATCCTTGCAAATTGATAAACAAAAAGAATACAATTCGATATAAGTAGTAGAGCTTACAGAAATTATCATCTTTCCTCTTCTTAGTTTCTTACTGTGTCTTTACACAGTTCGTTAAACAAAAGATAAGTGTATTATATCATAATTTGGTTGTTTTGACCAATTCAAAACGTTATATATCAGATTTCTTAATATATTAATTTAAATCTTCTAAATACTCAATGAAATATTGGCTGTCATTGGAGAAAAATATTACGATTTTCATTGCTTATATTGACAAAAACTTTTTTTCAAGCTTTTGCATCATTGAACTTGCCCTTTGGCACCATATTTCATTAAGTTGACTGAATACGAATATGGTTATTTTTATTAAATAAAGGATATCAGTATATGAAAAATAATAATATAAAAAAGCACACACACGTCGTCTATCAACAATATTTCATTTATAATAATAAATGAATTTTTGTGCAGTCACAGGCAGTTTTTGTACCTTTCCAGGAAAAAAAATGTGACTCCGAATTTTGAATTTCCTTCAAAGACAAAAAAAAAATGAGGTATTCGAAACCATGCATTTTATTTCGGACCTTGATGCATGAATATAATGTGCGACACATTTACGAAACTTTTATTGTCAAGCGAAAAAAAAGCAATCAGCTCCTTAATTTCAAATATAGTGAGAATTAAACATGAAAACGCAAAAGAAAGTTTTTAGATACTCTGAGAAACTGCTAGTTTATTCTCTTTTGGTATTTTGTGAAATAGAATCATACTTGAAAAATTCCAGCTTATATTGGTTTTGTATGTCATAAAATTAATGAATAAAAATACCAAGAGAGATAAATATTCTTTCTTGCTTGGCTTATAATATGGAGAATAACGGTCGAGGTCTGTTACAAAAAGATAAAAATTGTTATTCAAAATTTATTGTATGAAGTAAGATATTAATGAACTAAAGTTATTGTGAATTCTTTGAAATCACATGCCCTTTTCATGAATGTAAATAAAAGCAAAAAAAACTTTTTTTTTGTATTTTCGTACGTATTCTTCCCGAAATGTAAGCTGTCATTGTTCGTGATAAATAAAATAAATTTCTGCAAATTTTGATTTTCTATCATCATTATTTTCAAAGATACTAAGTTAGTATTATTATAAAAGCTATTTACTTTAGTTTTCCATATTATTTTCTGAAAAATAGAACCTTTACAATAATTAAATCTAAAAGAATTTTGATTTTCCACATAAATAATTTTATAGAATTACTTTACTGAACAAGGATATAAAGGTAATAATCGTAATTGAAATAATTCTATGAATTCTTACTATACCTTCAATTGAAATACATTATTTATGTTTAAGAAATGTGACTGGTATTGTTATAAACTTTTACTTTTACGTTTCCACTCAATTTCATGTTATAAGAGCCAATAATTTTTTTTCTGAATTTCTTCACCAATTGTAAGTACATCAAGCCTTCTGATTATAGTATTTCTAAGGCAATAAAAAGGAAAAGACTTTATTCAATAGAACAGTAAATAGGAATAATGATGCTTGTATAGAGTTTATTACATATAATTAGAATAATAGTCAAATTTTTTCTAGTTAAAAATTATTTTAAAAGAAGGTAAAGTATTTTTAAATTCTTCTATAAAGTTTAGTGTTCAAATTTGTTAACAAATTTAATTTGAAAATTGATCAAAATATTTAAATTTTAAAAATAAAATTGAAGAATTTATTTTAGGAACGTGGTAATCCCATGGATATTTTCAGTATTTTACAAAGATCGAGAAGACGTAATGCACACTCCTTGTATTTAATTTAATTTTTCTTTAAATTGTAGTTCATATTACATAATTTGTATCTAATTAAGGGAAATACAACCTTAAAATTATGAGATTAGTATGCTGATTATTGTTGCAAATTATCCAATATAAATATGCAACAAAGTTTGTTTTTTTATTTTTAAATCTTAGTAAGAGGAACACCAAAATCTTTATATACGTTTACTAAATTTTCGATAGCAAAACTTATTTAAAAAAAAAAGAACGGAATATAAACTGAAATAACACATTCTTTCTTATAACGAAAACTTCTGATTTGCCAACTTCAGGGAATATGCAAATGTTACCAGTTTATTTTCTTAAAATCTGTTTCTAAACAGAATACTTCGTTAAAAATTATACACAAATTTGGTTTATATTTTCAAAAGAAAAATTTCTTACATTATTAATTTGGATGCAATTTTGTTTTCCTACTATTCTATTTTATAATATAATTTCAAAGGATAACTTTTTGTAAAAAATGCTTAAAATATTTTAAAATTTTTCGTTCTTGTGATGCATACATATCACTGATGATAAAATATTTTTATAAATATAAGACTGCTTTACTTATTTTCAGAGAATTTAAAATAATATGTATTTTTGTCACTTCATGAACAACTTATAACAAAACATTTTGCATTGAGTTTCTTTAAAACATATACTACTTCCACTGAATTTATTTTTCAAATTCAAACATAAATTCATGCATCTAGAAATAAATGCTATTGAAATGTTAATATTTAATTTCATCATAAAACACGTGATTGCAACATATAAAAATTTTATACAACATTTATTACATGCGTGATACTCATATAATAAAGTATATTAAAACACTTTTTTACTGTTAAATTACCTTTAAATAAAAATTTAAAAGACAGAAACATCATTGCCTATATTATTAAAGAATTAATAATGATATATGGTAGCATCAATTTCAGAAATGACTATCATATGAATTTGTAATTTTTATATAGTAAAACTTCTAATAAGCAAAATCATTTAGACTTTAAGAAAATTTCCCTTAAACCACTCATATTGATCTATTAAAATAATTTCATTCACTATATCATTTTTATTAATATATTTTTAACTATTATTGTATATGGATATTGCTTATGGCACTGGAAAAATGTTTCGAGATTTTTTCAATAGATTAAGATTTCATTTTAACTTGCTATGCTCATACATATCTATATCTTTTAGTTCAAAATTCGTTCTCTAATTTAAACCTGCTTCTTATCATACATTCGAGATGAAATTTTGCATACACATATATAGCAACTCCGATGACAATACAATACTATAGCAGTGACAGACTAAGCAACTTCTGCACCCTTAGGCCTTGCATTTGGTACTCGAATTTCTACTCACTGCCTCACACCCGCTCAAGTTGAAATTTTGCATTCACGTATAATTCCAATGCTGAAGCAGTCATGGACTTAGTAAGAGGAGCATGCTTGCCGGGCTTTCAAGCCCGGGCCTTTCACTGAACAGCGTTCAATTCAGTTGAAATTTTTCACATCGTATATCTCACGTAATGGGCTTTTAATCTTAAATTAAACTTAATTAATCTATAATCCATAATTAATAATCTATAATCTTAAATTAATCTATAATTTTATATACTTTTTAGTCCATCTTTAATTTTTTAATTAAAAACGGATTAATATCATTTTTAAAGGTAAAATAATATATAATTATAAAAGTGTGAGGTGTTTGTACTTCTTTTGATCTCATATATAAGTAGCTAAGCTGTTTAATTTATTTTGAATTACCTAGATATCTTAGCTAAGCTCTTCAAGCTTTTGTAAATGATATATTACGTTTCTTATAAAAATAAGATTTTTATACTTTTAATTCATTTTTAAGAAAAATAAGTCAATAAGTATTTCTTTACTTATATTTATTAAGCTATAATCAATAATTATGGGATTTAAATTCATTTTAAAAAAATGAAACTATCACTCATTTATCTTAAATTACTGTATATATAGTTAGTAAGTTATGTATAAAAATCAGTAATGGGAAAATTATTTACCCCATAGAACACTTATTGAGATTATAATAATATTTTGTGTCAACAGCAAAAACGATTTTGATAAATCTTTCTAAATGAAGTTAGTTTGTTCAAGTATGATAACTATTTCAGTTTGACCAGTTCATTTATAATATTTCGAAAATTATTATTCAGACATTACTTCAATTGTATTTAATGACAATCCTAATTAAAGTCAATTAAGTCTTCAATATTATTTTACTTTTTCCCTCATCCAGTATATTACTTACATAAAAAGGAAACTAAAATTATAATTATAAGATTATAAGGTATTATATTTATAAATTTAGTGGATCTCATAAAGTAAGTTGCTCATAAGAGCAACTTAGTTTAAATACAGTAATAAATCTTTACAACAAGCAAATAAGACTTTGTTTAAATAAATCAATCGCACACATTTGTTCTTTACTTAAATATGACTTTTGCCTTATATTTTTCCAATAATATTTCATTATTTCGAAAGTGAATATTATTGATTTTATTGAGCTAATTCAGCTCAAGTAACAGTTCTTAAAAGTCTCCTTTTTTGTCTCCTTTTCTCTTTATTCATATGCATAATGGGATTCAAAATCAATACGTTTAATGGAGTTGTGTTGCCAATCTCTGTGACTTAGTGTTTTGTAGTATCCTCCCGAGAAACACTTGCCAATGTATAGATGTAGGCAGACGACAACGATAAATTAGAAATGGAAATAAAAATATAAAAAAAGTGGTAATTTTTCACAATGGCTCTTCTAGGATGTAACAGTACTTCTGAATGGAATTTCATACTTATTTGAAAACACTGGTGTAACGAATGAAATATTAATAGATTTATTTTACAAAAAAAATGAGGTTTTCTTCTTTATCCACGAAATCAGCTGCCAGATTCTTGTAATGTGTAAGAAATTTTTTGTTCTAATAAAGTAACAGAAGGTAAGTGAAAACGTTTTAAGTAACCAAGGTGAAGCTCTGAGAGTCAGAAAGTAAGAACAAAATTAATGAAAAAAATCATTGTGTTTCATTGAGAATTTTTATTAAAGAATAATACTCAAAGTAGAACTATTTTATTAGTGCAGAAAATGTATTTTCTGTATCGTTTTACTATTGCATAATTACAGTGAAAATGAGCTATAGTATTTCTGATATATAGATAAATAGTAATAAGAATGGTAAATTCATCGAATTTGAGCATTTTCAAACATTTTTTTTATAAAATGAATACTTAATGACTATTCTTTGACTACTTAGAAAGATATTTATGCATTTACTCTAAAATCGAATGCTCTTAATTCTTAAATAAGAAAACTTACATTTTGTTGAGGAAATCGTATATCAAATATTGTGATAAAAATCAAAGAAATATTGGAAATTTAGTATAATTAAAAATAAATATCATATTAATTGACTCGTAAAGTAAGAATATACACTGTCGTGCATAAAAAATACCCCCAACATGAAGATTGGCTGTATAAATATCAGATTTTGAGAAATGCCTAGCTAAACAAGCCTTATAGATGATCTGAAATACATTCTAGTCACGTGGTTACAGCACGTGATGAAAGAGAAGGAAACAGCAAATAAAAATACAATCACTGCTCTTTGTTTCCCAGGAAAGCCAGAAGTTTTGAAAGGCTCTATGTTCCGCAGGAGTAAGAGATACCTCATCGACGATACCAAAGGTAGTTCCGGTAATCGGATGATTTTATGAGGAATCAAACTGTAGGCTTATGTATGCATGGTTAGTTTTATCGTCGTATCGATGCTGAAACTCACATAAATATATCCACTGTGCAAATAATTTGGAGCAGATGGATTGAAGAACGATATGTGATGTTTATCTAGATGTACAACAAAGCACGTGGATATAATCTCGACATTTTCAGGAATGCGAAGAAAGCTTTAGAAGCTTCAATATTTGATATGACCGTTTAACGATAATTGGCTCAGAGCGACTTGCACACAAGCCGACCTTTATGAACTTTCAATCCACCAACTTGAAAGATTACAATGGTGACAGTACCAAACCACTTGGATGACTAAATAGCACCTTATAGATTAATGCAACAAGTCTCGGTTTTGTTTCTTTTTTGAGAGTTGCAGTGTCGGAGCATGGAAGCGTCGGGGAAATAAAACCAATCCCACCAATATTGTTGAAAGCTATACCACTTATTAATGGGGAATAATGTTTTGGAATACCATCAAATACAGTCGGTTGAATTACTTTATATTCAAAGAATACAAAATAGTAGCTCCCAGCAGAACCACACATGAGAGCGTATGGAGTTCATCAGTATAAAAACCTTTCAGTATTTCTAGTTGTTCCTTTGACTTGCAATGTTTATTGATCTCTCACCGATCGAGCATATTTTCGACATGATTAGCCGTTGTTTGCTTGATCAGCTACAGCCTCACTAAGAGCATGAACTGTGGAGGATAGCCGAGAGCATATGGACTTCCATCTCCAATTCTACCTTCTACCCACATGATAATTGAATATGTACTTCGTACGGTTCCTGCCTGAATCTATGCAAGATATGATTCTACTACAACAGTGAATCTCCAGCATTTCATCTCTTCAATAAAATTATGCTCTTGTAAATAATATTATTTCCTTATGCATTATCTATGCCTGTGTGACTATTTTCATCCCAATCTACCCAATTTCTCATAGTGCTACATTTCCTTTTCGTGGTTTTGCATATAAATAAACCTTATATATAAATTTAATGGTATAAAATAATTTAGGATCCTTATATATATAAAACACATATGCGAGGGATGTTCCGAAAGTAAGTTTTGTCATTTTTTTGAAAGAGCATATGGTTCACCAGATGTAATAAACAACCGACATAAGAATCCACACCCATTGTTGGTTCAACGATGGTAATAGCGCATCACTGGAGGAGAAATGACGCGACGTAGAGCGACGAAGAAAAGATAGTAGCAGCAGACCAGCATGCTCGAGACATGACTGACAATATGAGCAATGGAAGTGCGTGCTGTTATCCAGTATGAATGGGTACGTGGGATTAGTCTTCCATGAATGTTTACAGATCATGTATGGTAAATAGGTAACGTATCTTCCAATAGTTGGACGCTGGTGTTGCATGTTCTATGAAGGAAGGCAGAGTGTAGAGGATGAAGATCGAAGTAGGCGTACCTCCATTTTCACGAATGAAAACAGCACTGCTAGAATACATAACATGATGTAAGCGGATAGGTGTATAACGGTGTCAGACGTGTTGTTCCATGTTGCTGTTATTAGTCGTGCTCAGATCCATCCAAAATAGTACTGAGGAGGAGCAGGCTGTGTGACAATTCTTTGCCTCATAGAGCATATTATCAGAGTGGTTTCTACAAACTGATAGCACGTTACGACAAATGTCTCAATGTAAATTGTGACTATGTTGAACAATAGTGCAAGGTATGCAGTTCAAGATGATATGGTTTATTTTTTTAGCTCATAAATTTTCCATGTGAAAAAATGATGAAACTCATTTTCGGAACATCCTTTGTGACCGATACCTTATTAACAATAATGCAGATACCTTATTAACAATATGTACAACATCATTAATTCCGATGTTTCTCGTTTTAATTCTATCATATTAGATTTTCCTTATTAATCAATACTATATATCTATGAAATTTTTAAAAATTTCAGTTATAAATGATGTCATAACTATTCCGTTAGATATAATTTCTTAGAATTAAATAAAAAAAATTTGCGTTATGGTTGATCTTGAAGATTTCTTTTATAATAATCTTGCGTGACATTAAAAAAAGTATTCAGTAAAAAATAAGATGGAAATTGGTTTATAGTTTCCCTTGAATAGAGAGAGAGAAAATGAGTCAAATATGTAATTATCTTTAAGTTGTTTCGACTGAGCATGCAAATAAATAAAATTTTGTGTGGAATGAATGAATAATAACTTCAGTGCATCGGAAATGAATAACATGTTTGTGTATATAACAAACGATTCTCGATCTGATAGTCATATTGTCTGTTACATGCGCATTGCGGATTCTTATATTGAATGTAACAATGCCTAGCCGAAAAATTCATGCTCGTTATTATAGTATGCCATAGTTGGAAATAGTTTGTGCTATTGGACTGAAAGAAATTGGTTGAGGAAATCAAAAAGTCACTCGATATTTGGGTTGAAGTGATGGAACGATTAGATGAGACTGGAAAGAAATGATGAGTAGCGACAGATATCAGCGTCAGGAACGGCAGGGATCGACCTAGGGCACCAACTGAATCCAAAGGCTGATTGATTATCTTATCTGCTGTCATTTCCTCACTTTCAACGATCTGACATGTAATTTATTGATACCATCAAGACTGATTTGCTCTGAAAAAAAAACAAATAGTCATTATTGTTAGGTATGACAACCCAAATGAATCTTGACAACCAATTCAGACGTATCTGCAGATTTTTAGGTCCACGTGCAGTTCCTGGTCTTATTATCTCATATTACAAAATGCACACAAGGCCTAACGGTTTGGCGTGTCATTTCTTTTGTAGCAACACTCCCTATTTAGTCAATCGTGGTACATTTGCAGCGTAGATGAATGTAGATATTAATAGACGATTAATCGTGTTGCTTTTTCTTTTGTGTCAAAAATATTGCCGAACACTTTCTTGGATAGCTGAGTCTCCTGATCTCTCCCTCATAAATCAAATCAGAGACTTGATGGGAAAACCCCTGCTACCATCTCAAAATATTACCACTTTAACCCTACTATTAGAGACCATTCGGCAAGAAATCCTTCTGAACACCATCTGATATCTTTATTAGCCACGCAAGGCCGATCATTGCATCCTGGTCAGAAGTGTGGGAAAACTTTATTGACATCCTCACTTTATAGATAGAATTTTAAAATAAATCCTCCAATTGTTCTGAAATTGTGATCGTTTTTTACCTATGAAAATTCCTTCCTTTAATTAATTTTCATCGTAATCGAATTTCTCTTACATAGTTCACAGACTTTTAAGTATCACAGTGTGTTTTGTAATTGATGCTCTTTTCAAATGAAACCTTACAAATTTTGAGGAAAATTTAAACTGAAAGTTATTATTAAATAAGACATTGAAAATGTTTTAATGAAATAGGTTATTTCAAAACATGTCCCATAACTAACATATTATTATTCTTTAAAAATAATATGATTACTTTTAATTTAAAACTATTTTCCAATTAAGGATTTCATATTATTAATCGGAAACTTGTATCCGAAATTTCATTTAATTATTGTAAGAAGATTGCAAGTAGATATCTGAACTATAATAACCATACAAGCTGATGAGTTCCAATATCGGCCATTACAGATGTGCGTGAGCTGCGAGTCATCTAAAATAAGCTTTTAGGCATTGGGTTAATTATTTGGAAATCTGTTAGAGAATCTGCTTACAGTTTCGGGCTATCATTCAACTGCAGAACTGTGTTTGAAATGATTCAAAATATCGATTACATAACATATACATATATGTCAGTATATGTTATAATATTAAATATAATTTAAATGATAGGTGATTTCCCAGAATATGTGAGAATTTCAATATTATGACTAATATATTAAATATTTGTTTTAATTTAACTGCAGCTGTTAACTTTACAATAAAATATCATTTACTTACAGCTTAACAATATGAATTCTTCAAAGTGAAAACATCTTAAAATTAGTCGGGGTTCTTCAGTCGGGGTTCATAATATTTTAAATGAGCGCAAAAGTATTTTAATTTAGAAAGCGTTCTTTAACTTTTAATTTGTTTCTGCGGTAGTCTAGTGGTCATGGTCGCGAACTCCTGCGTTGTTTTTGAGAGTCATGAGTTCGAATCCTCATGCCACTAAAGACTCGCCGTATAGCCCGGCTGTGGCACTTTAAATCTATTGAGGCTCCAAGTCCACTTTAAGGTGTGGTGGGGAAGTTTGGAGAAGATGTCGGAGGTGTGTAATTCTCGCCCCCTTACCGAGGTTTAAAATTACAAGGTTCATCGCCAGCAACACTCGTGTTACTTCTAAGGTTGATGTTAATGAAAAAATAAATTAATTAATTAACTTCGAATTTAGCACTTGAATCCAAAGAATAAATTATTATTAAGGGAATGTTTTTTTTTTCGTTAAAGCATTTGAATGTCGAAGGCTAATTTAGTGCGGAAAATATTTTAATTCAATGATTAAATTAGAATTTAATCATAAGTTAATTTTGAATATTTTAATTGCTTTTAGGCACTTTGTACACTATTCAATGCACTCCTAGTTGCCCTAATTTGAAATGTGCTTTTCACAAACATAAGAATTGAAATACACCTGTATTTGATGGAAATTTTATTACTTCAAAAGTAAGGGCTATAGAATATTGCTTGAAATATATTTCAAAATAATGGGAATGGATTTTCCGATACAAGAAGTTCTAAAATATGTCTTTTGCCCTTTTTTTTATTTTAAAACTTGCACAATATTTTACTAATACAGTAACAAATCATGAAAATTAAATTTTTTTCCTCACTTAGGGAAATTAATCTGAAATGGCAGGAGTTTTATACTATTAATTTGATCACACGAGGGCTCTAAGCTTTACAAGTCGTCATATTTTTATGGAATATTCTTAAGTATTCAATAACATATAAAAGTAGCAAAAGATATAATGTGGCACGAAATTTAGTGACAGGAACGGCATGAAGACAAATCTTTAAACGGAGATTGAATGAGTATTTCACATAACAATAAGTACTGAAGAGTCGTTGAGGGAAACAAATTATAAAAATATGAAAATAAAAGTAATACATTGATTGATTATTAATGTTGAATATGTTGCATTTAGTTGCAACACGAGGGCTATTGGCATCTTAAGTTGTAATTTTGAATCTCGATCAAGTGACGAGGACGACACATTAGCTGGCACCTTCATCTTTAAGTTACAGCCCCACTAAATGGTGGGTTTTTAGTGGCATCAGAACTCGAGCCCACGACGCTAAGGAACACCAGCCGCGAGTCCGGGAACATGATCACTAGGCTACCCTGGTCATAAAAAATAAGAGAAATGAATGGCAAAGGAATGAAATTTAAATGTTTAATCTTATAAAAGTATGTTATATAAAGTTTTAAAAATGTTTACGAGTTTTAAATTCTTTTCTGATGAGTATTGAAGAACTTTTTTCTTAAATTTCTTCGGATGGTACAACGCATTGAATGAAATGTAAATTGGCCAAAGAATTTGGCTCCACGTTATAAAACTCTCTTACTGCTTTGTCCATTCCAATGTTGCAAAGCTTCATTAACGATATTTTTATGATCACATTGCACAAATAAATTGGTAGATAACAACCAAAAGTCTGAGTCAGTATACCGTTCTGCTACAGCCACGTCACCGAGCAAGAACGGTTGCTATAGAGAAGAGAAGAGAGCAAAACTTCGAACTCATCGGTTGTGAATATTTAACACGTGTTTAATTTAACACGCGAATTTTTATCAAATTTAAAACTTGTATATAGCTTTTATTTAAATATATCTTTTATTAAAATAACCAACATGTCTTTTTCCGTAGCAGTCTATGAAATTCTTACTTCTTAGATTTTATAGGAAAAGACGAATATGAAGCTAACCCACCGACCTTCTAGATTCGAAAGCCGATGTTTTACCTTGTTTATCTTCGAATGTATTAACTGTGTATTTTAAATAATGATAAGTTATATATTCTCCTTAAAGTAGCTGTAAATACATTCAATCAACCTTTTGGTACATACACTTATAAAAAAGGAATATATCATCGTTATATGATTATATTTTGCGATGTACTGGATAGTTTTATTTACAAGTGTAATAATAAATAATCAATGGAAATTTGTTACTTTTCTCTAAATTATACAGAATATATTTGTAGTTCTAAAAAATTATTATTTTATAACTTAATTGTATCAAAATAAATGAAAAAAAAAAAAAAAGAAAGACATTTGAATTGAAAATTTTGATTTGGTAGGCGTTTTCAATCGGCATTACATTCTATCCGAGCTGAAATAAAAATAAATCCGATAAAATAATTAGATCAAATTTTAATCTTATATTTTTACTGGTTATATTAGCTGAGATCAAATTAATAGCGATTTTAATATCTTCCGCAATAAATTGTAAGATACTGATTGATTCAAAAATAAATGAAATAAATAATGATGCTGCCAAAAATTTTAATGTAATAATGATATAACGTTCTGAAATCAAAATTCATTGGTAATTGTAATAGTTTATATATCTTGATTGAGTTGCTTAAGGAAGTATATATCTATAACTATTTCGTATGTATATTATTGAAGGAAGTTGAAAAAAATTTGTACCACGAATCAAGCATAACCATTACATTTTCCAACAACAGAAATATTTAAAATTAGCATTCACATTTTCTGCATTTTGAATTTTGTTGTATGTGTAAGATACACCCTCAATGTCAGAAAATTCAAAATAATTTATTTTTCTAAACAAAAATAAATAAAATACTACAGATTTTATTTTTGTAGACATTTTTCAAAATAATTCTTCGCAATAAAAATAAAAATAGATGTCAAATATGTCGAAACGGTAAACCGAAGTTTAACTGAATAAATTATGTGCAAATGGCACCAGGTGGTGTGGTAGACAAAAGAAATATATTTTATATTTATTTAAACATTTTTCCTCATTCCTTACCATGTTTTATTTATTATATTATAAAAATGGTTTGTAAGAAAAAAGAAGCATAATTTATTATTATTTTTTATTTAATATCAAGGAAAAAATATCTTTGTAATGTTAGAGTAGCCGATTTCTTTACCAGTTAATAGCAAAGTATACAATTTCGAATTTAATCAGATGAATTGGTTTAAGCATGTTTGCTTGACTCAGAAAAAAAATTTCAAAAAAAATTCCCATTAATCATAAATAACTACCATGAAGAAAATGACCGAAGATTACGTTTCTTAAACTGAAATTCTGAAAAAAAGTAAGACAATACAATGGAAATAGTATTTGATAAATTTTAAAATTTGGATTTTGGCTTCCCTTCTCTAAAAACAAAGCTTTCAAATCTATAATTTTGTGTAATTATTGATACAAATACATTCATAAAAGGCATTGCTTACTAGAGGATCACTGTACATCAACTATATTCTCTATTATTTTCTTAAAAATATAATTGATAAAAATTTAATAAATTTTTTAACAATAAGATCACTTTTAAAATTGCATATTTTCTTGAAAATGATATTTAAGATGATATAAAACATAAAAATTTAAATACTTTAAATAAAAATAGCATAGTTTTTAAAAAAGGCATATATAAAACTGAGTTGTAAATTTTGACTTAACGTCATATTAGTGTAATAATTTAGAACCATGACTTAAGTATCTATAACCTCCTTCCCTTAACTCGGGTGTTTTTCTCTGTAATGAGAGCTAGAGTTTATCTAACTCTGAAATCTCACCAGAGAAGGATTTAAATCATAATTTCATTTAATGTGTAACAGCTCCATAACTTCGATATCGATGGATCTTTAAGAATGTAATGATACCAACATATGGTTTTGTACTTGAGTTTTCCTTGTCTTGATTTCTGAATCCCGGCATCAGCCCCGGCTACAAGGCGGGTTCTCAGCGGCCAAGGATCGAACCCGAGACTGAACGAAAACCGCCGGCCACAAATCCGAAACCATGACCACTAGGCTACCGAGGGCAAAGTTCACTTCAAAAAGGAAAAATCATTAAAACACTTAAAATTTGACCAATACAAAATGTTTTAGTGTACAGATAATATCACTGACCACGAGATCTTGAAAATAATCATCTCTCTCTCACAAAAATAAATAATCCAAACTGGATTATTAAGTCTCGAGGTTTTCAAAACAGTATAACAGGTTGATAGTTTTCCTTTCCGACGGTTCAAAAGGCTTCGGTTTTGCGTGAAACAAATACAGTCTGTAGCAAACACAGGATCGCAGTGTTCTTACGCTAAGCTGCAAAAAACTCAATAAATTAAAGATGTAAAAGTAATCAGTGTAGAAATAAACATAAATAATTGAGGAAATGAATTATCTTTAATGATTTAATTTTAACTTTATGAATCAATCATGAAAATTAAACATCAATGGTATTTAAATATATGGGGGCAGTGGTGTTGCTAAAACCTTCCTGCTCCCATAACATCCAATCCCAGCTTATGGGGGCTGTCTCCAGATCAGAAGGTGTAGGCTATTTAAATAACTGCGAAAGACCAAAAAAAAAAACACAAGATACCAGGAACTAACAATTTATTTCAAACTTAACAATAA
>BMAW01056264.1:0-41419 GCA_019974015.1 Nephila pilipes
TTAATTGATATATATTTTTCTGTTTAAAATTCATTTTCGATACAACAACACAGTATCGGAAAATAAATTCAAAACATACTCACTGGATTGTTTGATTCTCATATTTGATGCAGTAACAGATTCACAAATAAATACATTACACTCATTTTTCTATTCCACACTCATAATTGATACAAGATTATATTCAAAAATGAGTATGTGAAGTTTCCATTTTGAGTACGTACAAAAATGAGTATGTGCGAGACTCAAATATGAGTATGTTGGGATAGGATATATTTTGAGTATGTGACGTATTTAAAAGTGAGTACGTGAAGTTGCCATTCTGAGTATGTGCTTGTTACTAAAAATGAGTATGTGCGAATCTCAAATTTGAATACGTTGGGATCGGAGCCATTTTGAGTATGTGAAGTATTCAAAAGTGAGCACTTTCTACTCGATTTTGCATACCCGTTTTTCGCAGTGAAGGATATATATATATACTACGCTATACTCTCCGCAAATTAAAATAATTCTAATTCAGTTTCATCACTTTCAGTTCATTTTCTCTTATTCAATGCAAAATTGTATTTGATTCTGATTATTAACATGTACACAGGGGTAATATCAACAGAAATAACTGTCCAGTTCGAACGTTAACTTACGAGTATTTGTCACTTTGGGATGTTAATCTATTTTTATCTATCGCTCGCTCATATTTTATCCAGAATTTCAATCACATTTCCTATTTTCTATGAAATAAATCTCATTTTGAACTAAAACAGTAAGTTTTGCGATCTAATTTTTGAATATTTTAAAGATTTCCTTTAATTATAAAACTGCGTAATATCTATGAGTACAATTCGTTCAATTAATTTTTGCAGATTCATGCTATATTATGATACCTTTTTAACAGCTTGCCAAGAGAGATGATACTAAAAGAGTACAACGTAGAGCGATCGTAGAGCAACTTCAACAGCTTCACGTGAGACGCATTACGTACAATAATACGACGGTATCAATTATCCGACGAGTAATCAGTACACTAGCGACTGTATTAACAGGTGACTTAGAGAATAAGATTTGGAAACTAATCGACCCGAAATCTAAATGTTGGCCTTCAAATGTTGGTCAAATGTTGCCTTATTGATAAGAAACTCTATTCCTTAAATAAACTTTAAATTCATATAAGATTTTAATAGCTTCGTTTATTATACATATTCATCACATCTTTTGATTTTCGTTCCTTTCGGATAAATTCTTTTTCGTGTTTCGTTTTTTAAATATTCAAAGGTATAGTAAAATACCCCAGGAAGAAGCATTAACGAATCAAGATTCCACATGTTCGATTATAAATCGATGATGCATGTAGACTCGCATTTAATGCATAGATTTAGACTTGACATGATTTAAAATAATTTGTTTTTAGAGCAACATTTCATTTTTAACAATCATATCATTTTATATCTTGCTGAATGAATTATTCAGAAATAGTTTGAAAAGCTATAAGTTAACATGTAGAAGTTATAAGTTTACTGACTCCTTCTTAGAAGGAAACATGACTAGACATGTCAATAGATATGTTCAATCTTTTGGATAAAGAGGAAAGGAACTTTTAGATGCCAAGAAACTATAAATGAATCTTGTATTTATTAATATAATCCACAGACCAAAGAGATGAGTAGGCACAGTGAAAGCACAGCGTCTCACCTCTTCCTTAAAAGGCTAGGGTGTAGAAGTCTGCAAGGAGGGTCATGCTGTCTTTTTTTTGGGGGGGGATGACATGCAATAATCTTAAAAGACCACCTAGAGAAGGGTCATACCTCCACTAGAGTTTGTTATTGAACACATTTCGTAACTGTCAAACTCATTATGTGAACACATGCTGCTGAACAAATCGCGTAATGCTCTGATTAAAGAATGGCTTCGTATGATCACCTAAGGCATCCATCTTCTCGACAATGCACTTGCTTACTCACCTTGAGGTGAGTTTAAAGAATCAAATTGACATGGCTTTTAAATTTAGTCATATATCCACCCTATCATCCCAATCTCGCCCCAAGCGGCATTTTTCTCCCAGAACTCAGAAACCCATTGCAAGGTTGCAGATTTGACAACATAAATAAAGTCATTCAAGTGATAAAACAATGAATTTCGATGTACTCAACAAAGGTCATCAATGACGGCCTTCTAAATATTGAAATATTTTTTGGAGAAATGTATTACTTTGGATATGTAGCGAAGTCTTAAGAATAAGAAATAAAAATCAAGTTTCTATCTCGATTATTTTTAGTAATAATTAAAAATTTAATATACCTCCCTTGAATATTACATTAACATTAAATCTATCCTTTTAAAACATTGAGAATCTCAATTATTTAAATAATATCATTCTAGAAATAAATGGCTATGAGAGCATTATTCTGACAATAGTATGAAATATGCAAATTAATCCAAACATCAAAGATTGTATTAAATGGGGCTTTGTCTCATTAAGTATTGTGATCATTTTAGATATAAAATGTATAATATGGTTCTCTTTATTTCCTAATAGGTTTGACATGAGACATTGCTATATTATCTTCCAATTAGAGCAGATGATGTTGAAACTAATTGAAACCTGTATGAAATGCTCGTTTAATGTTTCTTAATTCAATTTCAGTTCATTGAGCTAATTTGTAGCTTCTAAATGTATTCAGCTCTATTGAAAGACCCACGATTGCATTATTTATAACTCATTTTGAAATGGAAATCACTACTGAAAACATCGGAGCCAGAGTTGACTGCATTTAGCAAACCTCCTGCGCGCCTTTACAAGTATGGCCATGAATACTAAACATAGTCGATGATCCCTTCGCTCATATATTAATGTCTACCTCTACTCCCTGTGTGTGTTTGAGGGGTTGTTTCGCATTCCGTGAGCAGAATTACTAAAAACACATGCCGCATTTTATCTGCATGATTTGGGTAATTAGAAACGTGGAGTAATTTTTTCTCCCGAGTTTCTTTCTTAAAGCGCTTTGAAAACTGTTGAATGCGTGACCTCTGAAAAAATTAAATCCGCGGAGAGTAAGCAGCGGTCGTAGATGAATCTGGTTACGAGAGTAGAAGTTTCAGATTGGTGGCACACATGATTGCATTCTCTTCTCACACACTCCATTTATCACATGAAACGGGGGATCTAGATAGTTTTAAAACTTTTCCGGTTACAATCTTGGTAAAAAATGTGCTTAAACTCTTTTTATAACTATTAAAATAGTATAAGAAAAAAGTACGAATCCGGTCATCCGAGAAAATAAATCCGAGTAAAAGAAATTTATAAGTAGTTTTAATGTTCACGATCAATAATGGTGATGAATTTGAGTGGTAAAATATCACGCACCGTATTCTACTAAATGAATACATCATAGGATGATCTGAATAAGCGTTTATATTTTGTTATATAGTGCAACATTCTAATGGTTCTACTTACGTTTGCCTACTCCTGGAGGCTTTAGCAGCTCTAGCTATAATACACCACTGAGGAACAGGAATTCAATTGTGAGTATGAAAAAAAAAATTCGATAGAGGTAAGAGTTGTTTTTTAGTATACTGTAACTTTTCGGGATTTTTTCAATCCATTTGTACCGTGAACCTTCTTACTATGTAGTTATTCATTTGCCGTTACTGCCTTAGTTGATAAAAATATTTATCCGGAAGATCAATTGGGATTTGAGCTTGAGACAATATATTGGACTATTGAAAACATCCTATTCTAAAAAAGTAGTGTTGATACAATGAAACTAGTCATAGTTAACCTATACAAAGAAACATTTAAAATGTGTATTTCATATTTTGAAAAATTAAAAAAAGAAACCGAACTCCTTAGTTTTTTTTTTTTTTTTTTTTTTTTTTTTGAAATTTTGGTTTTAATAAAAAAAAAACATTGGTAAGTTTATTAAAACGATATATTTTTTTAAGGTTGTGTATTAAAATTCCTTAAGAAACCTAACACAATATTTATTCAATGTTATTTTAAAGTATTTTAATATGTTTGCACATTAAATACATCCAGATTAGAATAAAGGAATCTTGAAGCCTTTTTATTATTTGAGAAATGTTTACTTTTTTTAATTTTCAAAGCAAAGATATCAAGGGTTTTAAATTTTTACTTGCGTTTAATATCAAGAGCACAGTTTCGATATATTTTCATTCTTAACCCGTGTTCAAACTGCTGAAAAAATGCAGAATTAATCTAGTTCGAAAACCTCTTGCCGCATTTTTGCCAATAGTAGTGGCCACGGGAACTGAATGGTCTTGGGCTGGAGAAAAAAATGCATGTTAAATCGGTTAAGGCTGCAAGCCCTTATATTAGCGAGGCGTAGAAATTTGTAGAGTGGATGCCAGCAAAGATGTCGACATTTGACCGTGGTTCAGAATTACATGGTTTATCGCCAGTTGCTCTCGTGTGGTTCCTTGTTGAGACGTTAATAAAACAATCAATCTAGCCCATTGGAATATAAATTTTTGTCATTTGGTTTCTGGTACATTTACTCTCACATCCTTAAATTTTAATCAGTTGAATTCAAATTCTTAAGCATTTAGCTAGCCAATAAAAGTTTTCCAAATTTGAGGAAAAAATTATTTATCTTAGATTTTATCTTATATTTAAGATTTCTCTTTGTTAAGATAAAAAGTTTTAATAAGGTACCGAATAAACTTTTTAATGCTCATGCCCCTACAATCGAAAAGTCAATTTATAAGGCTATATAAAAACAGGATATTATTAAATGATGATGTTACATATTTTAGACCAAAAATTCTTATTACATTAGAAAACTACAAAACAAAATACCCATGCAATTGTTAAATAAACAATGATACTTGATGTCATTTTCGACAAACTATGTTTTAATAACATATTTCACACACAAATTAATGATCAGGTAACATAATCTAGCTCCTGCTTTGATTGAGATTTGTTTCGCCTATTCTCAATTTCCCTAACCATTTAATGTTTCAACACTCTCTAGACAATGCTATGAATGTATGTTGAATGTACTTTCTTTAATTGTATGCTGGTATCAAAAAGTTAAGCATAATTCGTAAAATGTGAAACACTTTGAATAAATATTGAAGAATTTTTCCGAAATAATTTATGCAGAGTCCTCTGCTAAACTTGAGTCTTTATATAAAACATTTCAGTTACTCCGCGCCGGTTAATCCTTATCTTCATACGCATATCGGAATGCAGATTAACAGGCTCACTGCACCATAAGCAATTCAGACAGGTTCGTGCAATTTATGTGCGGAGGAACATTGGTAATGATTAAACAGAACGATTGATGGCATGACAAATGGGCATTTTTTCGAAAATCTTTGGAATGCTCCAATCCAGATGATCACAGAAACCGAAGAATCTGGTTATCTTAAGCCCATGTATCAAGACAGAGGCAAAAATTTCGAAATAGGAGAATTATTAAACGACGACCAGAACCAGTTCAGCCAAGAGTAGCAATTGTTCCCCAAGACAGATGTCAGAGGGTCAGTTACATCAAGAGTAACAATAGTTTTCCCTCAACTTCAGGTAAATATATATTTTATTTTTAATAGTAACATCAATAACGTTTATTATATGTGATTAAATGTGTTCGAAATATTTTCTAGCATTTGTGGATAATTTCGCAATATTATTTTCAGAGATCGTACAATTTTAATTTATCAGATGATTACTGTAATTTTTATTCTGCTTCTTCCTTACATTTATAAATTATTCTAGCAGCTCTAGAGTTCTAGAATAGAGCTCTAGCTAGCTAGAGCTCTATTCTAGCAGCTCTAGCAATTATTCAGCAGTCAAGTAAATATTTTCTTTCATTCCTGAGAATATTTATGTCAGATTAAATGTTCATAAAATTCTTTCCAGTTGGAGTTAAATTTCAATAACTAAATTGACTTCATTTACGTAATAAACATCAGTTAATTATTGAATGTCCAAGATTACTTTTTTTTCATTCTTTTCTATGCTGGATAAATCTGTTCCTCAAAATCAAGCAAAATTTTTGGCTGTCATATCAAATATAATCCCGTATTTTAAGTGTGGAAAACATGACTGAAAGTTTTATCGCATCATTTTATATTCGAATTGCCTTGAGATTATAACTGTTATTTCTAACAACGGTTTTGCATACCTTATTTTTTTACTTTTCAGTCTTGAGTGATTACAGTGGCTCTTCTACAATATCAGGTAATTATTTTTGTCTTTGTGAAAGAAATCAAATGTGTTATATACGATTAAATGCCCATGGAATTTTTTTTTAAAGAAAATTGGCTTTTAGTTGGACAGTCTTATGTACCAAATTATGCTTTTATCTGTATATTATTTTATTTTATTTA
The DNA here is from genome assembly GCA_019974015.1 of Nephila pilipes. NCBI lineage: Eukaryota > Metazoa > Arthropoda > Arachnida > Araneae > Nephilidae > Nephila > Nephila pilipes. Next base: position 6,349 of record BMAW01056264.1, read on the forward strand.
CATTATTTTATTTTATTTTAATTACATTATTTTACATTAATTTACATTATTTTATTTGAATTACACACACAAATAATTAGCAGTGCTTGGCGTGTAAAAGATTGGAACAGCAAATTACTAATTTCTAAATTAGCTGCAACGCTTGCAAATCAAACGAAATTGAATCAAATTGCACTCTTTAAGTGTAACAACAAAAAGGAATCATTACCGATGTTCAGTGCTCTTTTCATCCATAGTTAATCTATCTTCTGGTTGAGACGTCCTTCGGTACATTGAAGGGTTGCCGTACTCAGTCCTGCACTGCACGTCAGGTCGTGGAGAAATCCATTTTAAAAAGACTTATCTTTTATCAGATCTTCTTAGTAGAATCATACGGAATGTTATATTTGCTTTAATTGAAGTGCAGAACACGGCAGATCAAATAGTACTTCACGTTAGTTGGAAGATCAGAGATTCCCAAAACACAAAGATTTCTAATCACACATTGGTGTTCTCTCTAAACATATCTAAAACATTTGATATATTCTTGAAACTACGACTTATCATGAAAACCAACCTTACTTTTGGGATTGATGTAGCTGGACCTTCTCATATAATTTGAAATTGAACAGAAATATCATTTTTAGGTATATTATTAACCCTCATGGTATTTTAATTTATTCCATGCGGTTCCTCAGGACTGAGTTATGAGTTCTATTAATTATGTACTGTTCATTTCTTGCATCCGAAATGTAATTTTTAGTAGATGTGAATTTGGAATCTGTTCTAAGATGTTTATATTGCGTCGCATTTATAAATATAAAGTCATCCACCGATTTCTTTAAGAGTTTTTATTCTTAGATTACAGTACGTTTTCCAGATCATCAGATAAATATCGATTTCTTAAAAATTAAAGGACTTGAAAATTCTGTACATCCTAATACGTGTAAAATTTTGGAGTATATTTAAAATCTTTAAATTCAGTTCGCTATGAATGTGAAGATATTAAGTAACAATTTCATTTCTAAAATGTTTCATGTTATTCATCTTTCCATTAACGGATTCCAGTAATTCTTCCTGTCAATCAGGTATATTTTCGTACGTCTCTACAAGCGTAAAACGGTAGCTTCAATTAGATATACACATAAGTTTCATTTGGTACCATTTTAAACATTTTATACTTCAATTGTTTTCATTTTGAATATTTTGTTTATATTATTTATAATAAATTCACCCATTGATCTTCATGTTATTATTTATTTTCACTTCAGTTGTAAATTAGAATGAACATTAAGCCTGTTCCTCCGAGTCAATGAAAATATTCATTCTATATTTTAGAGCTATATGCGATGATTATGCATAAAATGTTTGAAATCTTTTTGAAATCAGTGTTTCTTCAGGCAATAAATTTAAAAATATGTATTTAAATAGTAATGTCTACAATGCTTTATTTTCTTTTCAGTCATAAGTTATTACAGTAGCTTTTCCTCATCATCAGGTAAATATCTTATTCTTTGTATCAATTATGTTACTTTTATAAGATTAAATGGGTCTAAATTTTTTTTTTTTTAGTTTTTGTGAACAAATTTAATATAACATTTTCTGAAATCTGATAATTTCAATTCTTAAGTGGATATTATTTATAATAAATTAATTTTTCCTCTTCTTTTTAGTAACAGATTACTTAAGCAGCTCTTCCTCGCAATCAGGTAATAAATTTTGTATCTGTTCGAAGAAAACATTACTTTTATTTAAATTATTACACATGAATTCTCTTGTGCCATTTAAAATCTTCTTTTTAAACCCACTTCTCATCCACAATGAGATAGCAAGTATGGAAAGTAGTTGCGCAGCATGCCTGGCTATCAGAGGTGACCCCACACTTTTTTAATTAATTTGTTTTACACTAAAGTGCGAACTCCTCTTATATATATATATTATTTGGACAACAGTATATATATATATATTTGGACAACAGTGCACGTCGCATTATTATTTTATTTTTAACTACTTAATTTTAATTAATTCTAAAACCAATCCAATAATTAATGCCAACCACTTTTTCAACGTATAAATTACTACAACTTTCTCGAAATTTTCGGAACCATCTAAATGACGTCAGACTACTGAATTTAAATATTTGCATTTGGTTCACCACTTGACGTTTTCGGTTCTGTTTTCACCATGTTCCCTTAATAAAATATTGCAAGTAAATTTGTAACTGTAAAATGTCCTAAACTATATATATATATATATATATATATATATATATATATATGTGTGTGTGTGTGTGTGTGTTTATTAAAACATGAAGCATTAGTTAGATATTGTTTCTTTACCGTTAAGACTTTACTGATATCTTCCTTTCTTTTCATCTGAATTGTAACATGATTTAACTGAGTTTCAGATTTCTAAATATATTTATTGTCTGTTTTTCATTGTTAATATATTGCTGTTTTATTAATTATATTTAATGGAAGCGGGTAAAAATTGCAAATGTGAAATTATTTAACACAAATCTGTTAATAAAAATTAAAGTCATATTGTGATCTTTTAAAATTTTTTCTCCTTAACTTAAATGTTGTGGCTGCGGTAGCCTTGTAGTTGTGAGTGGCGTTGAGCTGTGTTTCAATCGAGTCGTAGGCTCAAGCCCTGATGCCACTGAAGTTTTGCCATTTAGCGGGCTGATGAATGTTAAATCTGTCGAGGCTCCGAGTCTTTCCACAAACGTGGGGTTGAAGTTTGGAGAGAAGGTGCAAGCTCCAGTGTCGTCCACTCACTTGATCGAGGTTCAAAATGACAAGGTCCGTCAATATCCCTAGTTTTACTTTCAAGTGCGACGTTAATAAACAGTCAATCATCCAAAGAATTTAACTCATGAGATGAAATACATTAATATACACATGTTTTAGTACTTGACACATTTGACACATTTCATTAGGGCAATAGCCGTAGTTACTCCATATTATTATTAAATCAGTCAATGAATTTTCCAAACAAAAATACATGCAATTAGTATTTATAATTATTTTGTGAAAAGAGCTTTTATTTTGACATCTGTGCAAAACTTTGTTACACACACACACACACACACATTACACACACACACACACACACACACACACACACACACACATATATATATATATATATATATATATATATATATATATATATATATATATATATATATTCACTCAATTGAATTTCAAATAATTATAGCAAATAAAAAAATTCTGATTTATGTATCATTTAATATGATTTCTGGTCATGATTGGTTTATTGGTGAATTTTTAATAAATATTCTACATTGAAACTTTTTACACTCAAATTATTGACTTCCAAATTTTATCTGGCAACAGTGCATAGTGGTGGACATCATCACTTTAAAAGTTCCTTAGCCTATTGCACTCAGGTTCATGATCACTTGTCAGAGATATGATCTTTTGAATCTTTGCCTTTACAATTGTGAAATTTGAATTGATTTTTCATGAAAAGCATGGATTCGGGTATGTAGTTTTTAAAGTTTTAAATCTTTAACTAGAAATATTTATTTATAATGTTTTATTGTTTCGAAAAATATCTTAAATTTTTTATTGAATAATTTTTAATTGGATAATTTTAATTGGATATTTTTAATTGGATATTTTTAATGGATAATTTTTAATTGGATGTGTTTAAACGCGGATATTTTTAAATGGATAAGTTTTAATTGGATAATTTTTATTTGGATAGTTAATAATTAGATAATTTAATAGATGGTTTTTGTTTAAAATTTTTTAATTTGATGGTTTTTAGATGAAGAATATATTTTATTGGTTTGGAAAACAATAGTTTTTGAAAATAATTAGCAATTGAGATATCTAGCCATTAAATATTTCTTCTTTGTTTATTGTTTCTTTTCTTTAAATTACAAATTGAATTTTGGAGTAATCCATTTTTACCCAACAAGATACATTGGGGGAGGGTTGGAACCATAGAACTAGTTTAACCTCACTATTCAGTCCCCAGTCTGAATATGCATGTTTTGTTTTGTTGGGTATTCAAATTATTCTTTGGTTCAAATTAGTTTCAAATTTGATTAAATTTTAATTCATCTTTTAGTTTCAAATTTGATTCAATTTTTATTCATCTTTTAGTTTCAAATTTGATTCAATTTCATGTTTTTTACTTAGTTCTATAAATGTGGGTTTTTTTTGTTGATTTTGGATTTTAATTGTTCTCTCACTTTTATGTTTTTAATGATAAATTCATTGCTTTATCTTACACACACACACACACACACATATATATATATAATATCTGTTTGAAAAAGAAATTCCTTTATTAGATAGCAGAACTAAGATGTTTTTTAATTTTTTTTATTATTATTTGTATTAATTAAAAATATCTCACCAGGCTTTGTATTACTACTCCTGGTAACTAAGTGTCCCTGACAATGAGGGCATAATGTTTCAGTCGAGCCACGTTTCTCCCCGTCGAGCAGAACTACACGTAAGGCCTTTACGTGTCGTGGATGTGGAGAGCCAATTCAGGTGTCGAACCCTTTAGAAGAATTATGAGGTGAACGGATCTTGCGTGCGGCAAAAATAGATAACCGGAAAACGTTCCAAAGTCTGCTGCTTTTGAAGAAATCCATCGGTTTAAAAAACCAAAATCGATTTCCAACAGATTGTAATGAGAATAAAGAAAAATAAATGTCATCGTGGTTATACAAGAATAAATTTAATGGTACATGCGGAAAATAATAGTCTAACAAAAATTCAAATAACGATAATTGCTTGGTAAGTATTCCTAACAAAATAGTTGATAACTTTATAATAACTAATGAGAAAGGCATTTGATAGTAAAAAAAGATTCTAATAACCATTTCAAATCGAATTTTGTCCCAACATCACACTGACTCTTGTGATTGCTGCTTGAATACAAACATACTTTGCTGAATAAAATACATATACCATTATATTCTGCTTCCAGCATTTATTCTTACTTTTAATGTAGCATTGAAATGCACAAACACAATCAAAACTATTTTTTGGATGAATTTAAATTTTTATCATTTCTCCTCTAGGCCGTCTTAGATGAACGTTTTAAAAGTTGGAATGATATTTTATAAAGACTTTCAGAAAAACAGTGTGGAGTATAAAGACTCCCACATTTTGAAGAGGTATAAAATTGAAAAAAATCTATCTAAAAAAACTGAATATTTATCTGAAAAGAATATAAAAAATAGTTTTATTTATGAATTTTACATCAAACAGATGGGGGCCGTCGTTGTCAAAGCATTACGAAAGTCGTTCCCGGAAGTTTATCACTCTCCAAGTTAACCGAGGCGGAATGGTGTCAATTTTCTGTATTTTTCTTGAGCAAGAATTTCAGCACTTATGAACTTTCTTGTGTCAACATAATGTTATAAGGATGCTGTTGTATAAATGATAGACACACAGATTCCTCCTTAGTGCTGTGGAAGCCTTACGAGAGCTTTGCTGAATATATATTCATATTCGTTCCATATTTCCTGGAGCTCTAACGGTCCGCTAGGTGATTTTTTTTTTCAGAATGGATCCAGTTGCTTGAAAGCACAATTAGTAAAATCGTTACTCAAACAGGTATGGAAGCATTTCGACTGTACACAAAGAAATGTTCTCTGCGTCGCTATCACAAGCCGGTTATTCTCATAATACTTTTCAGTAACATACCCCCGATATTCAACAGTCCAGCTCATAGTGGGTACTGCGTGGAAGATCCAGAAAACTCGTCTAGAGACTTAAATTCCAAAGCGAAAGCTGCAAAGCGAATGCCGCCTACCTTTCTGTTTATTCTCACTGACCTTGATACTTTCATAGAACAAAAAACGATAGAAGCTTACCAACCGCATGAGACTTACCCACCTCTTTATTCCTATTACAGTCTGAACAATAGCCCCCCCCCCCCCAAATGTAGAACATCTTTCCCAACAGTTAGTATCCAATAGATGAGGTTTTTAATTTACAACAAGAATTTTTTTCCCCAAGAATTTCAGGTTCATTGAAGCATTTTGGAAATTTGAAGGTGGTCAGGAATATTATTTCAATTAAACATTAATAACGCACTAATTTTTTTTTATCTTCATACATCTAGTTTAGGATTACAACTTTAACAATTGTGTGAATTCTGGTTCTGTGAAAAATTAAAATACAGTTTTATCAAGGCTAAGCGACTTTTTTGGCCTTTTATGAAATAAAATCGATGTCTATTTTAAGTGCTTAAACCACCGTACAATAATTAAATTCATTATTGAATTACAATGACCAAACAAGAATTTCGTTTAGATTTTAAATTGATTTCAGTTGGAAAAGAATTAAATTTAACAAATGTGAATTTAAACATTTTTGTACGAAATTTATGTAATGAAGCTGAAAATATTATGGATATATATAAGTTTTGATAAAAAATAAAACATCTTTTAATATTCTTAGATTCATTTCATAAAACTGAGTTATCTTCTATGAGAAAGGTAGTATATATTCGAATGTCGCGTCACATGCGGAACACGAGTTAATGTTTTTTTTATATTTTGCTCAAAGGAATTGATTTTTGCTCGGGAAAGAAATCCCCACAAATTCTAAGAGTTAAATTAAATGCTCAATGATAAGAGAATGAAATTTCCATTAGAGCTTCATTTCAAGATACTCCAAATCTTGTTTAAAATACGAAAGTACTCCTCAGTATGTACGGGAAAAATAGTTTGTAATAAAAAAAAGTATATTACTATCAGAAAAAACAAAATTAAATATTAAAAGCCTTATTTGCATTCTTATATTGACAGAAATCGATTTCTTTTCAAATTGAAAACTGTAATTATAATGAACCGAGACTTGAATTAACTTTACAAAATACTATAAATAAAAAGCTGTTCAAACTTTGTTACTGTCTAAAGTTACGAAACCGTTTTAGTTAACTCTCTTGGATTACCTGAAGAAAAGTTTGTATAAAAAGTTTTTAATGAAACTAAAATAAATGAGCATTTCAAAAGATTTTAAGACTTTTATTTTTTCTCATAACATCGAAACAAATAAATGAACTTATAGAAAAAGTTTTAAGAACAAAAAATCATTTCTTGGTGCGTTTCATTTCTTAAAATGAACTATTTTTTTCAAATTTTAACAGTCCCTGCAATTGGTTTACTGAGATATTTTTCACGTAATATGTGTAAATGAATGAAATGGTAAAGTGATAATTCAAAGCATCATAAGTTAGACTTAAAAAAATACACACTGGTGCATGAACTTGAACCATTCAAAATGTTTCATCAAATTTCTCTATCACCCAAAATGCGTTTCTTGTAAAAGCCCGGTCTAATTAAATTCAATTGAATGAGATGATAAAAACCACGTTCTGAAAAAAGCTAAAAAATAAGTGATGGGTTAAAAGTGTTATAAACTGAGAGCAAAACAAATAAAAACTATATTGTAACATCTGCTAAACAATTGAGTTCAGTTTGTTGAACGAAACAGAAATTTCACCTCATTGTAAAGCATTTTACCCTGGTATTTTTTTTTATCATGTGTTTAAATAAGTAAGTAATTATTTTTCCATTTAGAAATGAGAATGAAAAAAAAAGAGGAATACTTACGTCAGAATTAAAGCAAGATAAAGCAAATCTAGAATGCAAGGAAAAGCTAATTTCCTTGTGTGAGGAATGAGTAATTTTACGAAGGATTTATTTTTCTAGAAGATGACAACAATCTATTTTTAATGTTACTAGAAGAAACCAATTTGAATGATTCCCTTTAACATTATTTAGAAGTTAAATAAACATTAATATAATCATTAAATTTATTTTCAGAGTACTTACCTTATTTCCAATGACAATTTTATTCAAGTACGCTGAAACTTCGCTATAACATGTAGAAATTTAAGAACAATAATCTTCACATTGTTTACAATGATCTATTTATAATTTTTAAGTTGCATTAAAATTATCTATAAAACAACATTGAATGGTTATGAAAGTAGAGATACAGAAACAGATATCTTAAAACGTCCCTTCTCAACAAGGAACGGTTTTCAAAAGGTTCAAGGAAATTATAGTGGATAGAATTTTCTCTTTTCATTTCTCAAACGCGTGCGTTCCTGTTGGAATCTAGCAATGCTGATCTATGTACTGACAACGAGAATTTTCGTGAAGAGCTATTTCCTAAAGATAAAATAAAATGCTAGATCTAAATAAATCAGTAAAGTAGTAATTAAATTAAGATTCTTTTCAGATATTAAGCTTTTAAGTTTTGTTAATAAATATTGATAAATATCTTGGGAAAAAAACAATCGTTCTATGAAACTGATGTTATTGTTAAGTAATTTTAATTCGAGATAAAGTGTAATTTTTATTGTTTAAGATATTCCTGTGATTTAAAGTGATTGATAATTAATTAAATATTTTCCAAAGGGACGAAAGTCAGTGGATGTGGCGTATATAAAAAGAAGTAATTAAAACTATAATGAATTTAAATGTTTCATTAAGGAGGCCACATATAATTAAAACAATCAATGCTGTGTTGGCTTACTTCTAGCTCTTGGTACTGATTCCCAGAGTCGGTGATTGCTTCGCAGTAGATCTATTTCCAAACTCTATCCAACTTCTTAGTAAATGAACTAGATTTTGACACACATCAGACGTGTTCTATGGGGGCGAGATCTGGTCTTTGAAATATACTGAAATCATAAGTAGAAATGATGACATTATCGGCAGGGCGTAATTCCGTTGGAATACAAGCTTAGAGTGGAGGAAAAAAAGGGCAACACGACAGAAAATCTAATAGCGTGTGATACAATTGTGTCACAAATAATAACCATAGGGGTATCAATTGCAGTGATATGCTATGCTCCCAAGTTATGTGAGAGCGGTAATATTCAATTTCTGTCCTAAATTTATCCAGAGACTTCTCCATCGGACTCCATTAGAAACAGGACCCTTCTCTGAAAATAATTCTACTCCAGTCAGTCATATTCTAGATCTCAAATGTTTTCAGTTCTATTGCTGACTTGGTTCCTTTCTGCGTACACTCGACTAAGAATAAGGCAACCTCCGCCATAGAATAAGTTTCACTCATTATAGATAGCGAAAATTTTCCAAAAAAAAAAGCATGCTACATTAAATTTAATGATTGATTTTTTTCATTAAATAACATTTTTATTTTTGAAGTAAGCAAACAAATTAACTTAAAGATTGAGGAAAAAGAGCAAATAATTAGTTATTCTGGATTGAATAGAATCACAAATTTTGAAAAAGATATGCTAGTTTGATGCGTTTAATTTGCTTATTTATTAACTGTTTATGTAAGTAATTAACAAAAAAAAAAAAAAAAAAAAAAACACCTCCTGTTCGGAGAACAAGCTCAGAGCTAGCAAACAGCTACAAATGCATTATACTATTTTTTAGAAAGTTCACTGTATTCGAAGCCTCAACGAGTTCCAAAATTGACTCAGTTCACACCATACCACTTTAGAAGAGGTTCTTCAGAGTGATATCTGATAGAACCTCTAACAATTTCTCCTATATAGGAATCAACAATGAAACCGGTTAAAAATACGTGTCTTTGAAAGAGTTAAATATTCTTCAATCATCCAATTCCGGATTTGAAAAATATTTTTCAAATGAGGATTTGAATTCTTCCAAGTGCTCAATTATCTTACCATAGACTGTTAGCTGGGCTTAAGACAAGAAATTGGGAAGTGATTAAAACACTTCAGGCTGTGCTTTTTTAATGCATTTTTTTAAAAAAATAAAGTTTTATTCATGAATTCAATTGTGCCGATATCTTTGAAAAGTTTACAATTGCTTTGAAGTGAAATATATTATTCTGGAGGAAAATATCACTGAGGTGTACAAGGTTTCGTAACCACTCAAAATAAAGAAGTCTAAATCCTAGATTTTTAAGAGGAAGGATGGTCTTTCAAACAAAAGAGCTAGTTCGCTTCGAAGTTCGAACAGTTACTCCGAGACAACCACGTTACTTTGGTGTACAGACACAAAGCGTCGAGATAGTTTTACGTGTTTTCGCATAAAAATTTGAGCAACCGGTAGGATTCACCTTGATAATATCGAAAGCTTTGCTTAGTCAGGAACGTTTCTCAAATCTGGAAGCGAAGGTTTCCATGCAAGGCTGTGCCTGAGAATGCAACAGTAAGTTCATTTAGGCTAACTTCTGATACGAGGATATATGAAAATTGAGTAGCAACAAACCATGGATTTTCCTTTATCTACAATAAGCCCACCGCATATTGGCTATTGAATTCTCTTTTTTCAACGATATAGTGACCAGTTGCTTCAATTAGTTACATCTTTAACAGTGCCTCCTCAATTAATGCAAGTTAAGAATTTTTCTTTCGACTATTTTCATATACTTTGGAATTATCAGTCGAACAGGGTACTGAGCAACGTTTGTACGAGTACTTTCTCGACGACTTGATTAGAAAAAAATTAACACCCTTTGACGTGACATACGACTGTGCATTCAATATCGTCTGACATGTCCAGTGCTTTTAGACACCATGTTATTTGACAAAGGTATTAAATTCTTTTTATGATTACTTTTCTCTTTATACATGTATTGATTGTCTCTTTAATGCATATTGAAATTAAATTTTCACCAACAGTATCGCAATATGAAAGCTAATGTAGTAGGAAGCTTCAGTAGCTTATTTTGGGACATTGAAAATGGGTTTTTACGTTGGGAGAAATTTGAAGTTACAGCTGATGAAAGAACGTGGCATCTTTATAATTGCTCTCGGGATTTTTAGTATGTAAGTGCAGTGTGAGCAAAGAAATCATCTTTGTACCGTTGCTTAATACTTCTCCACATATAACACAGAGGTAGTTAAGGCAGTTCTCTTCTCCTGTGCATTAAAACTCGTAATCAATGCATATGACCTAGTTCCCTGTTTTCTTGTTTATTATTCCCCCTAAAGAAGAAGAAACTTCAATTTGCCCACCCACCGGCTGTGGTACTGGATCTTGTCGTGCTGTATGGTCGGCCTGAACAAAGTCAAATGATGTACACTGTACTTCAGTCAACTTCTACTCAGATTCAGTTTTTAGTCCATGGCTTAAATCACTTAACTTGTATGTAGTTGACAGAGAAATAATCATGTAAATACTTAGGATTGTAAGAATAACACGCTCACACCTTAGTACGAACATCCACAGCAAAAGTTAAACATAACACATTAAATCCATTCTTTTTCTTATGTAGATCCTGACATGTGTCAGTTATCAAATCTAAAGCACCCAAATGAATAATCCTGGAGAGTTCCAATTCTGAGTGGAGTAAGCGAAAGGGTAAGCAAAAGGAAGTAAGGACTATCCTTCCCTTCTTTTGCGACGCTGAGGAAGGAGTTGATCCTCCTAACTGGGTAGTCAACTGGGACAATCATTATAAAAACTTCTACCTACTTTTATTTTTAGTATTTTAAAATTCTTTTTATCTTTTTTAACTTTTTCTAGTCCCCATCACTGTTTTTATTTCGCGTACCCGTAACAATCGTTCACGTACCTCTAAGGATAAGCGTATCCCGGCTTGAGAATCGAGATTCTGGATAGATTGTCGGTGGGCATAGAAGAGAAGAACATTAGGCTCTGAGTCGCTTATCAATGGTCCATGTGGTGTTTCTGTCAATAATGACAGTACTCTTAGAGTCGTTGTGACGATCAATTCCCATTTTCTCTAAATTTTGAACTTGGTATTCTGCTGTGCCTTAACCATACCAAACAGTAGCATTTGCAACACTCTTTCGAAGTAATCTAATATGACATCCTTTCTCATATTTTGCTCATGCTGTTCGAGACAAAAAATTTAAATAGCTGAAAACAAATTTGAAAGTGAATTGGTATTTTTCCTCTTTGACATGCTACTCCTATCTGAAAATTCAGATGGAATGTGCTCTAGATATTCTTTCATTAATCATCAAATGAAATCATTTGTGAGTTAGATGGATACGATATTTTGATTATACATACTCAGATATTTTTTCTCCTTTTTGATACATTCCTTTTCTTTATATTAGAGTGTATTTTTAAAATTGAATGCTTTTTAATACGCATTCATTTTGAACCTGCTGAAAAAATTTCAGCAGACAATTATTTCATTTATAGTTGAAAATTGGTAATTCCTCCTTAAAAAATAATAATAATTCCCTGAATAGTCACAATACGTGTTTGGAAATAAATGAGTTAAGGTTTAAATATCATTTTTAAGAAATTGCTGTAAGATTATCCTATATAAAGTTTATTCATTCCTATCTTTCCTTAGTAAAATATAAAACGAATTTTTCAAAACAAATCTAGTTTTTTGTAGCGCTGTTCTTATCACGAGTCGAATAAGTTGTGTAAATGGTCAATTTCCGATTGAGTTCCCTTTATCCATAAGTTGTTCATTTTACTGAGGTAAAAACGGAAACTTTAGAGAATATTAAAAATAATCTTAACAACTAGGAAAATTGTACTAAATGCTTAAACATGTTTTGCTTTTATTCATTATTTCAAGAGTTACACGGAATAATTCTTATAGAAAAGTATTAACAGTAAATACATATTGATGCTCAAAAATACATTGGTTTCCATAAATTATGGAAAATTCATGAAAATAGCGATTATTCAAGAAGTTACAATTGTAATGCAATAAAGCTAATATAACAGTATATAGTATCTAGTAACGCATAAAATAATATGAAAAAAATTCTAGAATATTAGAGTATTTTCGAAATTAGCACACTCATATAAAATTAACAAATTAAAGGAGTCACTTTGGTACAATAAACAAGCCTTTAATATGGCGTAAGATCACACCTAGAAGCACATACAGATTTGTGTGATGCTGTCAATTATGTGGTTTAGTGTCATCGTGCTGTAACGTGATCATTACCTATTTTATCAGTACAAGGGAGTTCATAAGTATCAAGAATTTCATTTCCTTGACATTAACATTAATAGTCCGACGTGCAAAGATGTGAAAGTCTGTGCTTTTAAACGAAGATATACTATTCCAAACATAAATACTACTTCCTCCGAAAGAATCTCTTTCACAGATGTTTGATGATTGATCAGTCGTTCAATGGACGTATTGACGAGCTCATCTCAAATGTTCCCTCCTGTGACGTGAGGTAAACCACACAAATGGTTTGTCTCCTCGAGCAAAGACAGGTTTCATGAAGCTTTCTAAGCATGGTAGACGTTGACACTAAACTTCCGATGACTCTAAAGTGAATTGGGATTACATCTCTACTCCTTCGTGACAAAAACATAAAATATCCGTCATCGAAGCTTGTTGTATCTCTCGGCTATCCTTGGCTTAACCTTCCGGAAGCCGAATCAGTAGCTTGAATTTACTGCCAAAGTCTAGGAACCACAAAATCACTTTCAATTAGGTATCTAGCCACCCCTATCTGAGTCTAAATAGCCTCTAATCTTCCAGTAGCTCTCGATCACAGTACTTTGGACAAATTATTCAAAAAAATTTTTTGGAATGACTTAACTATCCCAGATTTCTTATCTCTTCATCAAGGGGTAGCTATCGCCTGGCGTATCTAGCGTGAAATTATCTGCTCCTTGAAGATGACGCATTCCGATTGCAGTGAAACTAATTTGCATATTCTTATTTTATTTAGCACCTTTTATTTAACAAGATATACAAATTCAATACGAGTTGCTTTGTTTTTTGAGCGAGTTATCACTAATAATTTTGTTATTTTTTTCTTAATTTCTGAAAATCACTGAATAACAGAAAAATACAAACATTTATAATAAGAAAAATGGATGTGGAATGTTTTTTCACAGATTTAATATATTTATATGCATTTTAAAATTTTTTTTTAAAGCAGCTTTTGATATTATTTTAGGTATTTCTTTATCCGAAATTGAACTATACATTGGATTCCCCCACCCCAAAGTACAGATAGTCTGTCCTCTTAAAATTATTTCCTTGATCAAAATTATAATTTTTAGATAAATATTATGTGAAATCTCTCTCTTTTAAGAAGCATCTTTCTTATTAAATGTTAAATGAAATTACTAATGATGCATCATGTTTAGCTACTGATTGAATAATGAATGCGCTAGATGGTACAGAAGATTTTGACGATACCGAGTATCCACTCTGAAAGTAGTGACCCTTGGATGATTAATTGTGATTATTTGTCTTTACAAAGTATCACTAATAAAATAAATATTTTATGGAAATCCATCTGAAAAATTAATTATAATCCCACGTACATTTACATCAAAAAATTGCCATCAAACTTTATTTACCAAAAATTATATATATATATACATTAAGAATATTTTTAAAATTATTTATCTTTTTTCTATGTGTAAAGACTTTTAAAAATAATTTTTAAAACTGGTAGGATAAGTAAATTAATACACATGATTTATGTTTTGTAAAATCAATCAATTAATTTAATTGTTTCACGGTAAAACCTTTCCTGTAAAAAGTATATTGCAACATACTGGAAGAGGAGCTTAAGTACATCAGTTGTGTTTGCTTATGTGGTAAAATTTTTTAATTCTGTTTTGGATAAAATTATTTAGTAATGTTTATAAATTAGAGCGCAGAGTACTTTTAATGGATACGTTAATTTATTTTAGTTTAAACAAATTTGTTAATCTTCTTTATTTTTTAAACTTGAACTAGTAATAATACTAGATCCATAATACTAGTATAAACACATTTCTTAGTCCTAAGTCTGAGACAGTTTAGAATGATTTATCTCCTCATTTGAATTTAATTTCTTATTTCTGTGCTCTTAAGATTGCTTTCTTGTGGTTATACTTGTATATATAGTAATTTTTAAATTAATAGTCTTATACTTCAGTTTTTGATTATTTACATGCATAATATATATTTAAAATTTTGTACTTTCTCTAATTGTTGACTACTTTACATTATAACTTAGTATTTTTAAATTATAGATAGTTACTTATCAATAGTTACTTTTATGTTTGTAATTTTGATTTTATTAAAAATGATTAGTAATTTATATCAATGTAGAAAATCATGTTTATTTTAACATATTACATAAATATTACTGTGAAAGATTGAAATATTTGTTAAATATCCTTATTTTTCACTTACGCCGGTAAATGTGGACATTCATCCTGCGTTGATGGTGAATGTTGAAAAAAAAATATTTTTGCTACGTTTTTAAAACATACTTTGTCATGACCACATATTATTTGTACGTCAAAATAGGAAAAAGGGAAAGTTACATCACATATGTACAAACTATTGAACTTAAAACGAGCAGTAGATTCTAAATGAGAAAAGAAAAAAATAAATAATGCTAAAAATAAATGTATTGAATTATGTGTTTGACGTTATACAAAAAAATCAAATTTACTGCAATAACTAAAAATATTTTGACACTTTGAATTACACAATAGTTCCTTGCTTTTTCAGCTGTTTGTAGTTGGGGAACACTTCTATTTGCAGTGACAACGCGTATAGCTTTGAAATACACTTCTCGAACTAGTTGCAATTGCTTTTCCAAGCTACATTTCTTGAGAAGAAATGTACATATAAAATAATTATCTTTTACAAATTACGAACTGACTACGGGTATAAAGCTGTTTAAGAATCCTGCTTTTGTTTGATAATTTATAAAAGTCTGAGTCTTCTACTCCTATAACTATCACTAATATAATTTCGGACATCTATACAACCACGGTAGACACCAGGAACTTGTATTCGTACAGTATCACCGATTTGCCCACCGATTACCGTATCATTATAACTTTATATATAATATTGGTGTGAGTTTCAAATAAGGAACTGAACAATTTGTAATTGGTCACATAATACTGGTTATTCCTTTTTCCTAGTTTTATTGGTACATTTAAATTCTTCATCATTGATTCTTAAAACGTCAAAGCGTTTTAATCGTCTGTAATCCAAAGGCGTAGTGCTCTTAGTTTTAGCAGAAATCACTTCAGAAAATACTTTAAAGTACTTTTCTTGAAAAAAAATAAAAATAATTATCATCTCGTTCATTCACAATTAATGGACGTAACTTTAAAAAAAATAAATATATATAAAAAAAAAACCCGACCAGATTCAGTTATTTTCTGTAAAAACAAAAGTCAGGCATTTGATTTTTTTTTCTTTTTTGTGTTCATGTTTATAAGAAAAAGAAGGAAAAAAACCTAGACATGTATGTTTTTCATAAGAAATTAATACAAACTGGTGAGTGAAATTCTTCATGAATGCTATTTTAAATTAAGGTTTGAAATACGGGAAATATTTAAAGTAACAAGAATAAGATAACTGATAGCTTTAACTGTTCCAAATTTTGATTTTTTTTTTATTTTACTGTTAAGAATTAGAGGATACTTCACCGATTCTATACATGGATTATTTAAGAAAATTTAATAAGTAGAATTATGAAAATTTAATAAGTAGAATTTTGAAAATTTAATTTAATAAGAAAATTTAATAAGTAGGTATATTTGCAACTTGCAAATGAAAAAATCTACTGATGATTAATTGCTCATGCTATTGATTATTAAAATAATTTTCTTTAAGTAAAACATGCATAAGTAGACAGACATATCGTTATCGAAATGTGACATCTGTTGCTTTCTGACGAATGTGACAGACATATCATTATGAAAATTTGACATCAATTTTATAAAGTAAGGACTTTTTTAAACTTTTCATGTAACAAGCTAATATTTCATTGTCCAATATATATATATATTTGACAATGAAATATTAGCGTGGGACAATGAGATTGTACAACCCGAATCTACAATGGTTTGCTCTTACGCAGAGGGGGGGTGTCAAGGGGGGTCATTCCATTACCGGATTCTATGATGATTTCGTAGGAATTCAATTATGAATCTCAACTTATTTTACTTCGTTTATTATTTGGAGAGATAAGATGCGAAATATTTTCACACGGATCTATATACAGGTTATCTCTATAAGGAGGAAAAAAGTTCTTCTGAGACGGGTAGATGGCTGTCTAATGAACTTTATCCAATATCGGCGATGAGCGTTGGAACGCGCTCTGGCGTTCGGAGTATACTACCAATGCGGATAAAGCGGAGGAGAAGAGAAGCGGAAAGTGGAGGAAAGAGAGCGAGAAAGAAATGTCGCTCAGTTTTATTCAGAAATAGGTGGCGCTACATAAACTATCAGATGACACTGATTCGTTTTGCCATCTATGGAGTAACTGAGCAACTGGTTTTACAGTACATTGGAAAATACGATAAATTCTTTGAAAATTAGCTGGCTTCTATATATATATATATATATATATCCATACACACACACACGCATATATATATATATATATATATATATCCATACACACACACACGCATATATATATATATATATATATATATATTATTATCCATATTACACACACGAGTATTATATATATATATATATATATATATATATATATATATATATATATATAACTTCTGACAATAAAGTTCGGTGAATAGTCTGGTAACATTAACTTATATGAAATATTAACGAAAGTTACCTTAGCTGAGATCTGTTATACATGCAAACTCAGCTTCAGAAACTTTGCAAGAAGTCTTGTTTTGGGAAAAAGTTTAAAAGCTTCGTCATGTTTCGTTGGATGTCAGGAATATCGTCAAATATCTTTCCTTTCAAAGCGAGTTTGAGTCGTGGGAATAGGAAGAAATCTGTACAATTGAGATCTGGCGAGTATAGAGGATGTTGAATTTGTACCATCCCCTTTTATGCTAGGAAATGTTTGACGATATTGGCTGTGGGAGGGCGAGCATTGTCGTGAAAAAAAATGAACCTTGTTGTGCGTTCTGGGGTCGTACCCTGCGTAGACGTTTCATGAAACGGGTCAAAATTTTGATGTGCCTAACAGCATTCATCGTAGTTCCCTCAGGTAGAAATTCCTTGTGGATAATGCCTTGACTGTCAAAAAAGACGATGATGCGTGATTTTTCTGCTCTGACATTTTTCCGACGAGGTGATGCAGGAGAATGCCAATCCATGCTTTGCCGTTTCGTTTAAGGGTCGTACCTGAGACCCAAGGTCTCATCCTCAGTGACAATACAGTTCAAGAAATTTGGTGTCCCATCCACAAATTTGACACAATCTTGTGAAGCCTCTAAACTTGTTTGCTTCTGATCGTCAGTCAAGTGATGTGGCACAAGACGACAACACGTTTTTATCATACCTAAATTCTAGGTAACGATTTGTTATACGGATTCACGGTTATTCAGCAGTTCATCAGCTATCATGCGCACAGTTAATGGACGATCTTTCGTGAGTAATTTCCTCACTTTTTAAATGTTTTCGTCACTGACGGAGGTCGCAGGTCTTCCGCTATGGAAGTTGTCAGAAACACTTTAACGTCCTTCTTGAAAACGGGCAAAACACTCGTACACACATTTCATGTACAGTGCTTGATCTTTATAAACACGTACCAGCATCGCATGAGTTTCTTTCGGTGTCTTGCCAAGCTTAAAACAAAACTTTAAACTGATCTTTTGTTCTTTCATTTTCCTGTTCTCAGTTAAGACCAAAACGCACTAAGCAATTACTTTGTAAAACAAGTCTTACAAGGAACACTAATGAAGCTCAACTGAACAACGGTGTGGGCAGATGGTCAACACCTGCCACTACGCAGGTGCAGCGTTTTGTTTTGCCAGTGTTGCCAGATCGGCCTTTCTGATTTCATTCACCGAACTTTATTGTCACAGGTTGTATATATATGTGTGTGTCTCTTGTGGAGAAAAACTAATTAGAATTAATAATTTCTTTCCCCCTTTATTAATATAATTTATTGTTCAAAATAAAGACATTTCATGAAATTAATTTGCGCCGGGAATTAAGATCTCTTCATCCTACTTTAAGTTTCCTTAAAAGATTTTACATCAATTTTAGAATTTTTTGAGCCCAAATATAAATTTGAATATTTTTACTATCCTTGTGTTATGCATAGAAATGTCTTGTGAACTGTGCAAATTTTCTATGTTGGAGAATATTTATGGGGTCAATATTTGGAAATAAGGAACAAAACAATGAATTATTAAAATTAACTATTTCTGTTTTTCTAAATGACATCTAAATTAGCATTGCTAAAGGAATTAGATATAATTTGTGTTTTATAATTAAAAATAGCGCACAATTTTTAAGGAAAATTTGAGCAGACACTTTATGATTTAGTTCATGTCAAGTACTAAAATATGTATTAACTTTAATATATATAGCTTTGTTTTTCTACATCGGAAATGTTAAATAACTGATCAATTTTTTTTAAATAACTTACAAAACACATATTAAAAATGAGGTATATTGTAAACCTAGATACTGTTGATTTATTGTCTTATGAGATGCATAATGTATCAAAAAATTTAATATTTCAAGCGGTATATACTACAAGGAATTATTTATCAATTAATTTCATTGTTTTTCAGCAATAAATTTAATTTTTTCAATATTTGAGACATTTCCAATGGACTCTAGCTTAACACTTTAAAGACACTTTCAGTTACTGACGAAGGAGAAATAACACTTCTTACAGAAAACTACAATAATTTAAGTAACCAATATTCAAGTTATTCTTTTTTTAAAAAAATAATTTTTAATTTGCAGGTTATTTTGCATAAACTTGTTTTATGAAAACAAATATCACTGCTTTTGTTCCCTGTTTATCTTTTCAGAATTAATTCAAATTTACAACAGAAAATTGTTTTTTAACCCAAAATTATTTGTCATTTTATTAGATAAAAATCCTTGTAATTACTTCATAAGCTACCAAGTAAATATAAATATGTATTTTTCAAACTATTCATAACACTTAAAAGTAATGCGGTATTTGTAATAAACTTTATTGTGAACTATCTCAATGTGCTTCTTTGAAATATTCTGAAATAATTCAGAATTTTATAAAAAATTTTGAGTTTCTGAAATATTTTTCAGTCAGTGAATTCTGATATTTCCTTTAATTATAAATAATAACTAATCGTTGCGTTATTTTTTTTAATTTTCTAATGATAGCATTTATGCATTTAAAAAAAGAAGTGGCAAATTAATTCAAAAGAGCTAAAAATATGTAATTTACGATACTGAAATAGAATGTAATTTCATTCAAATATGATGATGTATATTATATTTTTATTAGACTGAAAATATAATACTCATCTTTTACATTAAATATAATATTTGGGTTGAAAAATATTGATATTTCAAATAGTGTTTGGGTGTTTCTGAATATGAAAATTATTTCAAAAGTAATACGAGAATTAATCAGCTTAAAAACAGTTGGAGAGGTCTGAATACGTTTAAAAAAGGAAATATATAATATACATCAAATGTAATATTGTCGAGGAATATATTTTTGCTATAACAAGTTCATAGAATGTGTTGTGAGCGTTACAGTGTCATATAATATTTTTCAAATGTAATAGGGGTGTGGAATATGCTACAAACGTAATAGGTTTGAGGAAAATGTTACATATGTAATAGGATCATGAATATGTCGCAAATGTAACATGATGTTGAAACATATTACCAAACTGGAATTAATATGCTGGAAAGTATTATTTAAAAGGAACAGTTTGGTACACTTGTAATTGGAATGTATTGAGGATTTTTCATAATAAACCTAATTTATGCTGGGTTTTTTTTTAATGTGACAAGGTGTATCTTAATATAACTTAATATGTGGAATGAAAACGGTACGCTTTGAGATAGAATATAAACTCCATAATAATGGAAATTTAGTTTGTCCCATTGGCGAGAAATAATTTAACTCTGTTTTGATTAAATGAAAAAGAATTTGTTATTAGTAGTTATATTCGACACTAAAACAATCCTGTTAAATAAAATAATTTGTAGTTTTCAGACCTTTGCAATATTTTTCTTAATAACACGTTGGTTTCTGGAACTATGAAAGCGAACTTTAAAATTTTTTTCCTGCAGAATTATGTTATAAATGTTACGAGGACTGCCTTAGAAAATATATTTCGTCATGAGAATATTTTTGTTAATTCTTGGTAGAGCATACATTTAAGCTATTCATGCATTTGAGAACTACTGGTGTGTCTCATATTTTTTTTTTTGGATTTACTTATTATAAAAATATTTTATTAGATTTATAAATGTAATAATTTTATAAATCTTTTGAATATTCTTACTTTATTTGGAATTAGTTTCAAGCATATGTTTTTCTTTAAAATAAGTCTAAACCTTTTAGGCAAACACTGTTTTCAAAAATTCCTTTTATGTTCAAATTTCGGTGGATTGTAAATTTATTTTAAGTTTACCTTATTTTTTTAGTTCACCTTAATTTTGTTATTCTTCAAAAGTTTCATATTTCGTCATATTACCTTGAATTGTTAAATATATATGAAATCCAAATAACTTTCCATTATTTTTTTTTTCTATTTTCTTTCATAAAATGATATTTTCTTAGCTGTCTATGCTATTAGATATAATGTTTCAAAACTATCGACAGCCTTTGTTAAAATGAAAGATTTAAAATTGAAATGATTCTTGAATAGCCCCTCAATTAATGAAGTCCTTTATAATAAAAAAGATGTTTCTCCTCAATTTTCATGTTGCACATTCATATATCCCCCAGAATGCCACAAAATATATTAACCTGTTATGCGTCTCTCACACTTCTTACATACACCAATTTTCCATCGTTCATCTAATAAATAAAGAAGATAGATAACTGGGGGAAATCAGGAGATAGAAAGGAAGTGAGAGAGAAACAAGCTGTTTGATGAAATTAGTGCTTTTAAAGGAAATGGATCATCTGCAAAGACGTACAAAAGTAATTTGAAATGATCTATGTTTGTGAGATGAACATGGATGTCTTTCGATGTTTTCAACAGGCTTGGTTATTTATCGAGGAAACATTGAAAAAACATCGGAGGGAAACATATATGAAAATTTCCATTGTCAATATTGTAGAAGAAAAACTCTACCAAGGATGACGAAATAACATAAAAACATAGGTTGGAATGGATCGATGCAGTCATTCACGGATGAATAAGTTTCTCGGGACTGAAAAAATATTCACTCGCTATAACTGGAGCTTTTTCGAAAAGATGCAAACTTCTTTCATAAAAGAAGATTCTCGGTAAATCTCATGTGGTCACTTTCATTAATCAAGATTGGTTCTCGAACCGCTCTGCACCAGAGACTAATAATCGAGCAAGTCTTTTTTGAGAATAAGATCATTGAAAAAGAAGTGCTTGGGAGTGTTTGTTTTCAGTCCTAACAGTACGTCACTGGATATAAATTTGATCGAAATTTTTACTAGAAATAGATGCGACTAAATGAGGAAAGTAAAATTATGCATCAATTATTACTATAGCGTATTTCTAAATGGATAAGCACTGTAGATTATGATCGAATTCTACTAAATGCCCAGAATACATACACAAACGACAAAAAAAATCAGAAAAATCATTTTTCATTAAACTGAACTGTAATATGTATATTGAATATAATGCTATAAACATCACAGTTTAGTAAAAATAATTGATTTAAAATGTTACTCTATTTTGATACATCGATTTTGTGTTAACTCAATGAACACACTGGGCAACGATAATTATAAAACTATCATTTGATAAGAATGACATCTCACCTTTCCTTCCGTGTGGCCCATTATTCAGAATAATGGACGAATCCCTGACTCATACCAAGCTCTAGATATTAACAGCTATTCAGTTAATGACTTAGAATGATTGCTATCTATTAGGTTAATATTATTTTGTAATAAGCGTGACCATTTTCTTGAATTGAAAAAGAACTTTCTCAATAGCTCTCTTAGTGGTTATATTTCAGATGTTCGATTTTTGATAGGGTGAAAAAGTACAAACTAGGAAACTGTTGCAAAAATTTTAGATATAAGGGAGTGGAATCAAATCCAACACAGAGATACACGACAAATGATATTTTATTTGCAAATCTTCCGGAGGATACACATGTAGCAGATCTTGGACAGTAACAGCACTTGTACAAATTTATGACACAGGAACAAAAGTAGCACTTTCAATGATAGTCACAACTGTATTAACAACGTTCACCTCACTAACTTACTAGTTTACACTACGGACAAATCTCCGTAGTAATACCCTGCACTTTCAAGGAAGGTTTCGACTATTTTTAGCAAATACAAGCTACTTCTCCTAATATTCACTCGGATACAATATCAGCAAATCCAATACCGACCACTTCCAATGGATTGAATAATCGATCTCTAAAAAACAATCGACTCCAAAGACAAAATGATTCATTCTCTACGGCTCTCGACTTATTTATACCAGTTCAGGCCAGGTATCGTGTCACATGGAAAATTTAGGAAAAGTCCTTAACTTTCTATCCAGTCGATAATTCGCTAAGATTTCAGCCCTTTCTGGAATCTTCTATTTCTTGTAAAAGTCTAAGTAATCAAAATGGTCTCCAAGAGTAAAGGGGCATTGCTTAAACTTCCCTTGGCTTACTGACGACATGTCTGAAAATGTCTCTTTTCCTTCATAAGAGAACCGTAGCCTGGAAGCGTCCTCTCCTGATCGTACAATACTTATCACGAGCTTCATGAGTTTATTTTACGATTAATCAAATATTTTTCAAATTATATATTTCAGCAATATCGTAATAAAAGATTTTTCCATACAGTGGGAAAATTTTGGATAATTTTTTTTAAAAAAATATTTTATTGTAGATAATTTTTAATGGTTTTTAAAGAATCCATCTTGCACCATTTTCTCGCAATTGTCTCTCGAATTTTGAAACTTTTTTATTGGTTTGTCTAACCTAACTTTTGAGACGTTAACAACTCATATACTCTTTTAAATGCATTAGAGTCAATGGCTGACAAACAAGAATAAAATGTAATAAAGCTAGTGTTTCCAGTCTGGGACTGTTTTATTGTTTCTTTTCTGAATAACTTATAATTTTAGAGAAAAGAAAGTCTTATAAATAATATTTTACCAGTGGTTTCAACTAGCTACTAAGCTATTATTGATCTATCATTTAAGTCAAATTTGGGGACATTGATGTACGATTTTCAGAAAGGGAAGAGAAAGACGCAATAAAGAAAATATATATGATCTTCGTTGAAACATTTATATGTGCTACATATTTTTATAGATAATGATGTTATTTTAATTTTGAGGTAATGGAGGTCATCAGTGTAGTTGTATATTGAATGTTATAATCGATAATTGATGAAATTTCATTTGGCTGGGATGTATACTTGTGTAAAGCTTTGTAAGGAATGATATAGAATCCTAATATCTTGTGACAGATTTTACCAAACCATCTTCAATTTATTTTGGATTTGATTATTTTAAAGTTCATGAATCCAGCCGTTTAGATTACTCCTTATATATTCCATTCGTGAAAGATTTGGTCAGAGTATAACTTGGAGAATACAAAATAAATAAATAAAGATATGGTTCGCGGAGGACTTGATATGAACAGTCGCAGGATGTCAGCAACGTATCAAAATCTTCACTATCTGACCTATCACGACATTAAACCTCTAAATAAAATAACACGAAGAATAAATGGGAAGGGGGTCTGTGTGTGAAGGAAAACTTATTGCGATCACTGTCATGTCACCATTTTTGTGGTTAATGCCATATCTGAACGGAATTGTGTCCAATTTTCCAACAGGTTAGAAGAATGACTACGTGAAGTTGAAAGTACTTAGTTTAGGAAGTTATACAATATTCCTTTACAAGAATTTACCTCCTCATCATAACTGTTGTACAAAAATTCAAAGTTATTCAAAAATGAAAAATTTATAACTAAAAATTGAGATTTTATAATTAAATCTTAAAGTTTAATGTAAAAAAATTAAACTGACAGAGAGAGTTAATTTGAAGTTGATAAATTAATTGGAGCATCATAGAGTTACTCAGCTTGCCAAGGCAAGATTAGCAGCAGCCGGAGGCTTAAAAGATATTACATGAATCGTCCTCTCGCTGAATTGTCTTGAATTAACTCTACAAAGGCGTTTCACCCTCGAAGACAGCTACTATTGGAATCATTTTCTTTATCCTGACATAAATGATTTGAAATTCTAGGAATGAAGGCATTAACGTTTAAAACATTGCTTTACCTACCTTTCGTAGAGGGACAAAACTATTTCAAGACCATTCAAAGTGTTGGGACTCTATCCGAAGCACGTTTTTTGGTCAGGAAATATGAGAGAGCTATTTCCTTTTCATTAGTAGTTGTGTCAAGCTGGATTACTTAATTTTAAATAGAATTTTCCGTTGCCTTGCTTGAATCATTCACCTAGTGATATTTAGGGAAAGGAGCCTTTTCACACACACAAGGAAATATTTTCTTTAATATACTTATTTAACTATATCTCCATGACTTTTAAGAAAAACTCATTTGTATACCTCAGCCTCATTAGAGTTAGACTTTCTCAACTTGGAAAAATATAGAAGAATGAATTTTAGCACTTCATCAATGTCGAAATAAATATTTATCACTGATGTGAAAGTTTTCTATTCTTAACCTTTTTAAATCTGATGGAGCAAATCTCGAAAATAATTCCAGTTTACGTGTGTGAATAAATGAAAGTATATCTTAATGGCATATGAGTCAGGTGGGGCAATGCTGCACCAAATTAGGTATAACTGTGATCTAGGCGTTTGAAAAATGGAGAAAAATAAGAATTAGTTGACAAGAAGAAAGCAGTGAAGGAACGCTATAGAGAAGGAACGCTAAGGTATCCCAGGGGTGTGTCACTCGCTTTAACCGAAGACAGCAAACCCCATAGGAAAGAAAGCATCACTAGGGTGCCTTGAGATCATGATGCCAGTACTTGTCTAAAAAAGGTAAGATCCTGAGAGCAATTTCAGTTTACTCTTCTATGATTCTGGATTCGTGGAAATGTATTAGCGTTGGATAAATAAAATATTAAAATAGATTGTTTTTTGATCAATCAGATTAGTCATCTAATACCAGCCAAACTTATGAAAATTGAGATGGCTTTTTTTATTGAGTAATACAAAAGAAGATTTTATTTTCTCTATATTCCATTTACGAATACTCAAATTCTTACCTAAGATAAGAGTATTTTAATTTCACCCGGTGCGATTTTATTTTTTCAGTTTATATATATATATATATATATATATATATATATATATATATATGAAGAATATTTGCACAGCCAATAATGAGCTTCTTTCTACAGCTAAGATAATGGTTAATGAAAGTTGCTCATTCTCAAATAGTAAGTAGCAAAACATATAGGAATGTAATTCCTCATTTACATATTACCAATTTTTTCAATAATTTTAACAGTAATGTTATTTCCTCTGAAAATAACTCCATAACAGCCATACATTAATTACTTATACACGCCCTCACGGTAGACTACAGTTGCGGTCAAAATCAAGGTTACCACCACAGTTATTTAATGATACTTGTAATGAACGGTTTATTGATAGACATTGAGTTATTTGAAACTTGTCTATTCAAACAAAGATAACAAAGAGCTGTGAACTGTATACTAAAAATGAATATTTATATCATCGACGGTTGGTACGTCGGTGCTCCTTGGCTTATGTCTGCAGGTATAATGACACAAATTGTAAACAAAAATATGACTACTAGCGCCATCTGCACACGCGGGTCGTAACAGTCCCCGCCATTGAAATGCAATTTCAATACAAATACATAACATGTTTGCAATACTTAAATACAAAATACACAATACATTTTACAATACTTAAATATGATTAAAGTTGAATTATACACAAACAATAATTACTAATTACAAAATTTGATACAGGTAATATGCAAAAGTTTCTAATTGTTCTCTTCAATATGTTTCCGTTTGGCATACTTAGGACACAACTCAGACCTTACCATCTGTGCCGAGAAATACTTCTGTTATTCTACCCGAACTCCATTTCGTACTGGGAAGATTTTCATCTTTTATTAATACTAAGGATCTGACAGAAACATTATTTTTGTTATCTGACAGAAACATTATTAATTTCCACTTGCGACGTTTTTGCAAATTATTTAGGTATAATTAGGCTTCCAAAATTTATAAATGTGTTGAGTAAATTTTTTTACTCTTTCCCTTCTCGACAACCTGTTTTCGTATATATTAGTTACTTGTGGTTCAACTACGGATGTTAGGTCGTAACAATACTATTAAACCTTTAAAATTAAACATTTATAAAATATTTCTGAAACTTTAAATTAGTAGGAGAATTTTAAAATAAAATGCACTAAAACTTTCTCTGTTATTTCGGAAGCACAGAATATCTAGCCATTTAAATGTAAATGAAGATTAAACGAAAGTAATTTTTGTCTGAATGCCGTTTTTTGTTATTGCATGCAAGACAGTTTAAATGTTTATTGCTATATTTTGATGAAATGTTTTTAGAATACTAAATGTGATTCCTCTCCTTTACCCCTCCGTCACAAATTTTATAACATATATGCATGCATAAATATTATATTTATAAGAAACTGTTCAACTCATTTTAAGTATGTTGCTAATTTTTTAAAGTTTGATGAATATTAAAATCAAATTTATATTAAAATTGGAAATATATACGTAATATTTACTAATTAATATGCAAAGTATGTAATTACACTTAGTGCACATTTAGATATCAAATAATTTCTTATGATGAGATAATAAATATGAGTCAGATCTGAGTGCATCTTGCATTTCGGGCATGAATAAGTAGACAATATTAAACAAAATAAAATTCGATATGTGTCATCAAATCATGAATAATGAATGTGGACCATTAAATTCAAATACATATTTTGTCTCTGGAAAGGATAAACAGAGTAACTTTGCTGAATTTTCCAAGAACAATAAATTTCATGTTATCCAATAGGAGTGCCCAATCTTAAAGAGAATTCTTCAAGGACACTAGTTTAGAGAAAAATAATTTTTTCGTGTGAGATGATTTATTGTTTCACAAAGAAACTATTTGTGGGTTAAAAATTATCATCTTGTGTTGATTAAGCGAGAGAGAGAGAGAGTTATTCGGATTGAATTTTGTAATTCTATTTTTGGATATCATTTAGGAACTCAAAAAACTAAAGTGCAGAGAGTATGCGGAGAGTAGTGTTAAAAAAAGCTACAATATTTACTTTATGTTTAACTAATGAAAATGTTTAACAATTATAAATTTTTTCATCCCTTCTTCTTCAGCATATCTTATCAAAACCAATTAGTTGAACAAACAAACAGAAAATTGCACACCAATACCAAAATTTTCAAGAAAAGTGAGAAGTGGAGTTTATTTTTATCCTGTGAAATAGAATAATTACTGGACATGAAATAACGCTTTAGTGTACCAAAATTGCACAACTTTAATCGTCATAATGAGCAATATAAATCAATATATGATAATTAAGAGGGATTAATAAAACAAGAAAAATTGGAAGGATTCAAGCTACTTTGAAAAAACAACAGTTTGTGTTTTCTAAAATATGCAAGAAAAATAAACGGTAGTACATGTAAGATACGTCTTATCAGAGTTTATAACTAAGCATTTGAAACATTTTACTGAAGGCGAATTTATAAGGGAATGTCTAATTAAAGCAGCAGAATTGTTTGCCCAGGAAATGTCAAAGATTTTCAAGCAATCCCTTTATCTCGAAATAAGGTTGAAGAAATGATTTTTTACTAAATTGGCATATCATTAAAGATATCAGATAAACGTAAAATCATCTATTTTCCAAGCTTTTTTCTGTAGTCTGTGACAACTTTGGAGGTGTAACTCAATTAGCAGTGTTTTTATGTGTATTCGAGATATATTTCAACATTTTTGAGGACTTCTTAAAACTAGTACCGTTCCATGACACTTGTACAGGATTAGATGTATTTAATTGTGTTTTTGACCTTCTTCAAAGATACAATCTACTTCATTCAAAATTAACGTATGTAGCTACAGATGGAGTTCCTTCGAAGACTTGGAAAAACAATGGTTTCGTTGCATTACTGCAAAAAGTAAGTGAATTTTATGAAGGATCCAAGATTCACCATACATATTACATTATACAGAAATAAGTACTGTGCGAAGTTAATGAACACGTAACGCATGTTAACATCTATCAAAAAATTATTAATTTATTAACATATCAATGTTTGTGGAAGTTCTTTACATTCGTAAGTGAATTCAGCACCGATTATTTAGGTTTGTCATATTATCAGGGAGTCTTGCGTTCAACAATAAAGAATCAGCTCTAGCCGAGAGAGACATTTGTTGTTTATTTATTTTCCTTTTTAACAAAAGACCACATCACAATAAACATAAAACACATAGAATAAACACAACACATCTTCAGAGTTACCGGGCCGATTACCTATGTTTCGAGACTCGTCTAAAATCGTTGGAGAATCTATCGAATTCAAGCCAGCCAATTTTGACACTTTTTCTCTACTAGCGGGGAGTTAATCATTGACTTTGCTACAATATTATACTGAGGTATGTAGGCTATCCTGGGTGGTCTAATATTCATAACCTCTCTCTTCAGGTACGAATTTCTTAGAGTGAGAATTTTTTTTTTTTTTTTTTTTTTTTTGTTTCTTTACGAATTATTCATTTTATATTGATAGGAATCGAAAAGGCAAAAAGGGGCGAGGGGAAGGGAGTAATAAAATGCAGAAAAAACCATAATTTCCACATCTTTGGCCGATGAGAGTTAGTAATAATTTCTAAGTGAAATGCTTTCCTATATTCCGGGCATACTGATTCAAATTTCCCTCATATATAACGAAATCGTCTGACACAATTTTTGTCATGAGATTTTGGAGGATTTTTCAATTTCTTCTTATGGAATAATGGCCTAAACAGTCCGATTTTACGATCAACTTTTGGATTTCTTACGTGGTTGTTCACATACAGAACTTGATGTAAGTCTACCTTGTCTTTTGGCTTGTTCACCTATTTTTTATCATTTCGGCTGTTATTGCACTAGCTATTTTTATTTCACGCAAACGTACAAAAGGTGATGGATTTTCGGCAAATGCATCGTCCTTTTCAGCATATCAAATTGCATAACGTTGGTGTTGCCTCAAACCTAAGTCAGTTGAACTTTCATAGTCACTTTCCAAAAAACGTCTCAGTTTTTCCGGACAACATTAAATGCTTTCATCAGAATCTGAACATTCTTCCGCAGTTCTAAGGAATTTGGATTGGTCCCATTGACTTCCTGTATCAGGTATCTAAATCTTCAAGGCTTTCATTATTTTGTCTTTCTGCAATAATCAGTTAAGTTTGGATCTCAGTTGTTTTCTATTTTGTTGCAATTTGGGCACATAACATCATAAGAAATTATACGCTTCGTTACACAGTTACACAATATGTATAATTATTATTTACGGTTACATTTAAGTAAAAAGACCGCCTCTAACAATAACTGTGCACATGTATATGTATACGTTTGTGGATTTTTTTTATAAAATAAAAAAAAACTAACAGAAAATTTCTTTTTTAAATTTCTACAAATTATTGAAACTAAATATATTTAATATTTATGGTATTATTTGTATCAAGTATTAATGATTTGTTCAAATGATCCAACAACTCTGAAAGTTATTACTTTACGATATTTTTATATTTCTAACTGTTCGCCGTAATTACCGTTATCAGTGCAACTAAATCATAGCATTTGTATTTTTCTTGTAGAGAAATTCTGTAGTGAATAATTTACTATTAAATTTTTGTTCTTTCTATTCATGATAGTAATAATAATTATAAAAAAAAAAAAAGCTAAATGTCCACAGCTGTGGTCAAGAGTGTCGAGAGATTAAACAATTCTGGGATTTGAAAGAAGAAATATCCCCATTCCTAATCAATAAAATTCAAAACAAAAGTCTGTTTTTTGACACAACACGGTTACAAGATGGTCGATATAACAAAACACGTATATAATTTAAATTTACAATTGTAAGGAAAAGACCGGATCATTGCAAATATGTGCAATCAAGTTAAAGCCTTCAAATGAAAGCTAGTTCTATGGAAAAAGTGGTTAAAATTTAAAAATGACAAGTAAAATGAACAAAATAACTTCAGGTGAAAACGTATCGATTAAAAAATATTAAGTCTAACATATATAGAAATGAATTTGAAACAAGATTTGTAGATTTTAAATTATTGAAAAATATGTTTCTTTGTTCTCTTTAATTTATTCAATAAATATAAAATTAGTACCTAACGATATGAAAAAGGAGCAAATTGATATAAAATGTGATTCAGTTCAAAGTTCAGTGAAGTTTGCGTGTCAGAATTTTACAAATATTTACCTGCCAAGTTTGAAAGCACTCGCAAACTTGCATATACTTTCTATATAAGAAGTACTTATGAGTGTGAGCAATTATTATTACTTATGAAAAGAAAAAAAATTTCCTATCTCAAGAAATTCTTGATAATCACCTGGGGTCAGTTTTGAAAGAAATCAGTGCAAACAAATTTTTTCCCGAAATAGAAAAGAAAGTAGTGGAGAAGAGATGTCAAATGTTAAAAAGGAATATCAAAACTATTATTATTCTTGTTTTTATCCTACATACTTTAACAATAATTTTTTTTCTATAAAACTATTTTATATTTTTTTTCTGTGGAGCTGACTTCCTGTTTTCTTATTGTTTGAATCCGGTAGGATTTTGAAAGGGCGTAAATTCAAATCTGAGAATGTATTGAGAAGTTAGCTTTTCGAATTGCCACAGCAACCCAGTGGTCTGAGTTTATCTGCAACACATCACGCCTGGTCTTCATCTTCAAGTTATATTTGTTCAGCACATGAGAAGCAGATGTAAATCTATTGAGAAGGAATCTTTCAACTTAAAGGCCCATCTTGACAAGTCTTGTAATTTCCTGAGCTTCAACAAGTTTGAGTATCGAACCTCTTATTACCGATTCGTTTTGTTGGAATGTTGAAAACAGTCATTCCATAGTCACAGAATCGTTACAGTGAAAATGACAGAAAGATCCTTTACACAGATCAGGTAGAGAGCACATAGAGAATTATTTACAATCGGTCTGTTTCCTCTTTAAAGCCAGAAATCTCGTCTATGTTAAACTATTTTCTTTATTACTGCCATTTAGACGTTGCAAATTGATTGAACATACAGAAAAACCACAGATAAATGTTTTCTCTTGTAAAAGTATCTAGTAAAATTAAATATATCTGAGAGAGTATAGATTAATACAGAAAAAAATGAAGTGTGAACCGAATTTATCTTTATTATTGAGATTCTTCTGGTCTTGCATAAGTGAAATGATGCATTTTTTCTTTCATTAGTGGCAATCTCTTTCTTTCTTTTTTTTTTTTTTTCACCTTTGTATAGTACTGGATCCAACGTTTGATCTTGAAATATCAGTTGTAGACACTTCTCTCACTGATATGTTCTGTTGACGCTAGGCAGTTGCGTTTGCAATTTATCTTCATATATTTGATCGATAAACTTTTAAACTCGACCCTCCTGTAATTTGTAGATTGATTTCTCAACCAAATCCTTTTGTGATTGGTAAGCTCCTTTTTTCTCATTTTGAAACACACCGTCGTTCAAAACTAAAATTTTTCAAACACATTTTCACAATTCACAATAGTCAATATTAAAATCTTAGAATTTCATGTCATTTGTAATTTAGGGAAGAATAAATGTCAAGTAAGCATATAGGTAAGGGTTTTAAGAAAATATGAAAGAGTGACTATTTTACTAAATTGTGAATTTAATCTGTTTTTAATCGAAGAAAAATTTTAAAACTGATCAATTACAGTTAAAACGAGCTCTAAGAACTATTTAGCAGATGGAAAGTTATCAAAACTGAACTACTTGAAACTAATCTGTTTCAAATGGATATAATTCCATGGTTGAATGGATGCACGATATCGATTGATGGTATCTAGGTTATGGAATCAATTTCAAACTAAAAATACCATCACTGGGCAGTTCGCAAGTCACGGAAGCTGCAGAAGATTGACAAGTGTCAATAAATGTTCGGCATGACAGAGAGATAACTAAGAAATTAGGACGTCTTTCGTTCTATATTTTGGGTGAGACAATTTTTTTTAAGAAAAACAGTCTCCTTTGAATTTAATATTATTTATTTCTACTTGGTTCATCAATTATGGTGAATTAGCAGCGAAAATTGGGAGTTCCGAGCGACGCATATTACATAACAAGAAGCAAAACGAAAAGAGAGCGGTCAACGGCTAATGTCAGCTTACATATTAGAAAAAAAAAAAAAAAAAAAAAAAAAAGCGGAGAATTCCTGGAATTCTACTTAGGTTGCAATTAATAAAGGTTTTGGATACTAACTCTACACGCATGACTTCATGAAGCGAAGATGACATAGCAGGTGAAAAGGCCAGAAAGCTGTTTGGTAAAATTTCGTTCGGGTTTAAAGTAAAGTATATCGAAAAAAAGAAGCAGAGTTAAAAAGAGAAACAAGGTGATAACGCGAGTGTTGTCATCAAATATATATATATATATATATAAACGGGTTCATATTATATATAAAAACGGGGTTCCCGATATTAAACATAACACGAAACATAACATGAAGTATACTTAAAAGTAGAAGAAAAGGCTTGGTGTTTAGAATGATTAAGATAAAATGAAAGAGAGGGTAAAAATAATTTATCATCGCAACTCTCCTTTATCCGTATAATTCGTTCAACAACTTGGTGGGGGTTATTGAAGAGCCAGTGAATATGAATGCTCAGTTATTAGTTTCTTAAAAATTTCGATAAATTTCTTCAACTGTTAGTCATGGCGTGGAGTAATATTTAAAAAAAAAATTGTGGATGTATTAAGTATTCAAAATATTGTCAAATAAAATCTATATAATATGAACCAATAAAGTATCATTAATTGTAAAATAAAACATGTATGTGACACACCGTAGTTTAATTAAAATTTCAAAATAGCGAAACTCATTAAAATTTCACTTAATTAGTGGTCATGGCATGGATCAATGTTTTTAAAAAAACACAAGTTTATGCAAATGTATCAAATATATTCAATGCTTTTCAAACGCAAATTCTTTTTCGTAACTTGGAGCAACAACATAAGAATTTCTAATTGTAAAAGTTAAAAAGTCTTTTACATAACTTATTTAATTATTGCTAAAATGTCCAAAATGATTTTTGAAATGTCATTGATATACATTGGAAACTTCATAATAATACTGAAGTATATCTAGAATATGCAAAACATATTAAATATAAGTATAGCAAATAAAGATATCTGCTCCTAAAAATACTGTATAGATTCTTGTAAATAACCCAAAAATTTGTTCGCAACATAAAAAAAATATTTGGAAAAGTTCAAGCTTTTAAATTCAAATAAAGATTGTTGATTTCTTCCATTAATTTTTTTTAGTTTGAAATTGTTTCTATCTAACTATTAATATCTTTCTTCCAAAGTAGAAGCATAGTAAGTTTTGACTACATCATTCCTTTCCTCAGAAACAAAACCTGAAATATGTTTCTGTATTTTGATTATTTGTTGTTATTTTATTCACAGTTATTCACCGTGAACAAAACTAAGGCAGATTATTTCACTCTCAGGTATCTGAGAATAATGGATATTAACCTTCATTGAAGATTATGCATTCCTTTCATTTCAAAATACTTTTTAGAGAAATCACCAAACTAGTCATTAATATGTAAAATACTTCTTACAATCATAAATCATTCTTATTCATTTTTGAATTTTTGTCTTATTTGTAATTGTATCAATAAAAATGTTATATGTTGGGTAACAAAGTTAGAACTTAAAATTTTATTGTAATATAAATTTCAAAATACTATGCATGAACAAAAGATCTTCATTTAAGAATACATAATAACCAAGGTCAATCAACATAACTAAAGGCATACAAATCAAACTTTCACATTTTAAAACTTGTGAGTGTGTGAATCAAGAAAAAATATATTTAAATCATAATAAAAGGCCATCATATAACCGGTGCGATTTTCGATATACATACATGCATATGTATATATATATATATATATATATATATATATATATATCCTTATGCATGTATCTGTAAGCAGCAGATAGTAACCGTCATAACTGAGGG
>BMAW01056264.1:51419-72246 GCA_019974015.1 Nephila pilipes
TGACGGTAACAACAGAAAAAATTTGCTATACATTCCACGTAAGCATTGGTGAATAGAATTCCAGTAATTTTCAATTATTTTACAATTTCTCTAAATATGATATATTATACATATTCTGAAACAAGGTACGTTAGAAGTATTGTGTCACTTTCGCGATATTATTAATTAGGATTGTCTTTGCCTTATACACACACACACACACACACACATATATATATATATATATATATGTGCGTGTGTGTGTGTGCGTGTGTACTAATTAAAAATAGAAAAAGCAATATCCTGATAAAACGGCTGAATAAATATGTAAATTTCGATGATTATGTAGCTAAACAAGTTATGCTGAAGAGCTGAAATGCAAGTTGATCACGTGGTTATAGTAGGGACAAAAGGGAATTAAACAACAGATGAGCCAACAGTTTCTATTCTCTATCACCTAGGGAATAAAGAATTTTGAGAAGTTCTGCGCTCCAAAAGACGTGTGTAGTAAGAAATATCTAGACGATGACACCGAATTTAACATTCGAGAATTTTTTTGAGGAGTTAAATTGTAGTCCTACTTACAACTGGTTGGTCTTACCATCAAATTCTGCTAAAATGTACGTAGATGTGTGCATTGAATATGAATCAGATGGAATAAAGAACGAAGTGTAAATCGTCGCCAAAGACCAGGTCCACCCTGACGTACTACAGAACTTACGAATCGACGCATCCAAAGCGGGGCGGCCGCACAACTAACTACTCTGAACATTCTGCGGAATATGCTTTGAATGTTCCAATAGCTGACAGAAGTTTCAGAACGATTAGCAGAAAGCGGCTTCTTTGCGACACAGACGCCGTCCACTAAGATTGCGATGGTGTTGGGCCGGACCATTTGAACAACACAATGAGTTTAATTTCGTGTTTCTGTTCTATTTTTCCAATTGGGGAATTAGAACGGACCTCCACTGTTGAACTGCTTAAATAGCGTTCAGTATTTTACCATACTGTTGTACATAATTTATTTCTACTTTAGTCAATCCGTTTTTTCCTTTATACAAAATACCGTTCTCTATTCTTTAATATCGAATAAATTATGAGCTTGATATATTAAAGAGAAAAACTGTACATTGATCGAATATATAAAAGAATTTTCCCGCTAACTTCAATTAATAATGGGGATTTTTTTTCTGGAAAAAATTGATCGTGTTTGCATCTTACTCTGCCACTGCACTGCGTCATCTCCTCAATGCTTAGAAAGTAACTGAAATTCCAACGGCGAATTAATTTTCAGTATAAATGAAGACAAATATCCCGTTTATTCACAATAGAAACTTGACTGCATAATTTGAGATTAGACTTGACTGCATAATTTGAGATTTCAAGTAAATAGATACATTAGGGCTGTTCGTCCATTAAGTGGGACACTGAGAGATATAAAATGCTGTATATTCGTCGTAAGCACTTTCTAAATCACAGTTTTACCTATAAAATAGTTATAAATAATTTCATTTGAAGGTTTTATAGTAATAGCGCATCTTTATAAAATCAGAGAAACTAAATTAAATCATATTTTGTATTCAAGTGGTTTCAATGTTCACTTTCATAAATAATTAGTGATATCAACACACCTGACATTATATTGCTAAAATATCTCAGGGAATCAATTTTCGAGTAATCTTTGTTGTATTTTCGGAAATATCTTGTTCATCCTGGAAAACTTTTTACTTTCTTTACGGTCGTTGGTTCTGGAAACTTTGCAACTGCTAATGTCTCTGCGACTGAGAGCTTGATGATTCCCTTCTCTACTATGTGACCTAAGAATTCAACATTTCGCATTAGGAACTGACACTTCTTGAATTTTATCTCCAGACCATATTTCTTTGCAACTTCGAACACAATTTTACGTTTTTGGGGTCCTTCCTTTTCATCTTTTGCTGGAACAATAAGGTCATCCATATAGCTTACT
The DNA here is from genome assembly GCA_019974015.1 of Nephila pilipes. Lineage (NCBI taxonomy): Eukaryota > Metazoa > Arthropoda > Arachnida > Araneae > Nephilidae > Nephila > Nephila pilipes. The sequence continues at coordinate 53,368 of BMAW01056264.1, forward strand.
AAATTTTTTACTTGTAAGGTCTCTAAAAATGCTTGTGACAAATCTTTGAAAAACACCTGGGCTAGTGCTTAACCCAAAAGGAACTTTATTGAACTCTAACTGTCCATCTGGAACAATAAAAGACGTGAATGTTCTGCAATCGTCTTGAACGCTGACGTGGAAAAAAACCATTTAGTAAATCTAACGTGGAGTAAAATTTTTGCTTCTTGTAGTGTATCTAAAACATCTTCGATGAGGTGTAAAGGAAATTTATCTTTCACTAGCTTCTGGTTGTATTTTCGGTAATCGATGCACATTCTCGAAGCTCCATCTTTCCTTTTGACCATTACGACCGAACTGGCGTATTCTGATGACCTTGGGCGTATGATGCCTTCTTTGAGCCATTCTTCTATCTGTTTATTTACTTTTTCTCTTTTCATAAATGCTAATTGGCGGGGCGATTGACAATCTGGCTCATCATCTTTGAAATAATTCGCATGGTGACATCGGTGCTTGCCGTCTTTTCAGGCTTGTAACTTTCTATCATTTTCGTAAGATCTTTCTAAGTTCGCATTTCCTATGGGATTCAGTTCTACTTTTTCGACGTTTTCCACTGGTACCTGCATTGATAATGCTTAATTTTCAAATTTAACAAATCCTACACCATTCTTCGTGAAGTTGACTGATGCTCGTTCTAAAATATCTGAACCTATGACTGCTTCTAACTTTAGTTTTGTTGTAGGTACCACATACCAAGTAAGTGCATAGTTTTCTTCATTCATCTGAAATTCTTGTTTGAAAGATCCTATCGTAGTGACTTGAGCATCACCTATGCCAATTAAGGTAATTTTGTTCTTCGCTAGCTTCGTTGGATTGATGATTCTTCTCCTGGTATTTTCTCGTAGTAGACTGACGGTACTTCAGTGTCGATAAGTGCAGTATTTTTCTTATTTCCAAACATTATTTCCTTGGTGCGTCGACTTCTTTGACTGATAGTGGCACACGTTGTCTTAGGAGTAATTTGTTTGAGATTAATTAGAAACATTTGAATTCGAATATCTTTCTCTCCCGTGAATTCGATTTTGGATCCGTTGATTTAAGTTTTCATGATTTTCTTCATAACTTCCGTGAATGGTGGATTGAGTATCATGAAGTCGATTATAACTAGTGGTCACTGCAACTTTCCTACTTTATCTATCCTGCTCGAATTTTCGCTGCGACTAAAATTGTCGAAATTTTTCTGGAGCTCTGAAATCTTGTTTCCCCTAAAATACGTATTAACTGGCATTTGATTTAATGTTCTCTTGACGTGTTCGTAATCTTCAAACTTTTCTTCTTTTTTAACTTTTTCTTTTCTTTTTTATCGTTGCTCATTCGTCCGGAAAATGTTGCTTAAAGTCGGCAAGAGCTCTACGTTTCATTTGATCTGAGATGATCAGTTTTCTTAATTCTTCAAAAGTTTCGATTTTTAACCCTGATGTCCATCCGTCGAAATATGTTGCAAGTTCGTGATAAAAATCGGTCCAAGTGCATTTTGATGCGGGGTAAATAACTGGAGAAACTTTTCTAGCGTTAATTTAAATCTTTTTAGCAAAAGCTCTTTTACGTGGTCGTAATTGTTTGCTATCTCGTCCGGGTCACCTGCGACGATGTGAGAAATTTCGAAAGGTAAGAGTCCTAAAAGATATGAAACCCAATGTTCTTTTGGAATAGTTAAACGTTGCACTTGACGTTAAAATAAGACTAAATATAAGCTAATATCTTCCTTAACTTCATCTTCATGGAGATATTTGGATATTTCCCTACCTAGTAATTTCGAATTGTAGGTTTCGTCGACTGTTGTGTATATTTTGAGTTGATTTTCTAATTTTAATCGCTCTAACTTAATTTTATGTTGATCTTGACGTCGTTTCTCTTTTATAGCAAGGGTTTCTAGACGCAATTTTTCTTCAAATTCTTGTTTTCATTGTGTTTCGGCAATGGCATCAAGGCGCAGTTTTTCTTCTAATTCTACTTTTCGTTTCTTTTTAGCAAGAGTTTCAAGGTGCAATTTTTCTTCAAATGCGTGTTTTCGTTGTGCTTCGGCAAGTGTTTCAAGGCGCAATTTTTCTTCCATTTCTTCTTTAGTTTTTCGCTGTTCTATTATACTTGTAAATAAATATTTTTGTGTACTCCTCATCATATTTAGTATCTTTAATGATTAAGTCCCTTAGTTTCCTAACTGTCATTGAAGAATCAGGCTTTAGATATAATTCTTGCGCGAGTACAAATATATCTTCCTGACGTCCTTTAGCGAGGTACGATATTTTGAAATTAATATGTGAATAGTTAAATAGAATCGATTAATTTGAAAATTTATACTCTAATCGTTTTTATGTAATAACAACAGCAAGTGATTTTAAAATGAAACACGCTTATTATGGTGAATTTCATTTAATTAATTTGCTTAGATAGATATATGTATCAAAATATACATTGAACACAATAATGTAAATGCAAGGATATTTGAAAGAAATAATGAAAATGATATAAATATGTCTATTGCAATATAATTTGTTAAACTACCCTTCTTTAAAAATAATTATTTATCATATCAATCTGAAATTCCTTTGTTAAAATTTTCTATAGAACTAAAACTAAACATTGTGAAAGAATATAAAATAATTCATTTAGAACCAAAAAATATTCAGACATACAGTGAAATAATCAGAGAATCTAAAACAAAATCATCTATTTTGAGAATACACTTTTAATTTGCTTAATTTAGAATTCAAGAATCTTCCAAACCCATTTTTTTTTTCAAAGTAACAAGTTATCATTAATTGAGAAAGTGGAATCAAACAGTAGACATTTGTTTAGGCGAACACTGAATCATTTCATCTGAGAAAATCAGAATGTTTACGTTTTCTGGAAGAGGATGTCTAATTACTTATGCATTTATTCAATTACGCGTCTGGGAAACCCTGGCTGATTTGAAATACCATCGCATATCAATTCACACACACAATGATAAAAGAAAAAGACACTCCTAAATTATGAATTCGAGTATGACAATTTCAGATATTTCTTTTAAAAATTTAAAAAAAAAAAAAAAAAAAAAAAAAAAACATTACATGATGTCACTTCATTGGAATGAGACGATTGTCCGAAAAATAAATATGTTTTACAGTACCTGGAATCTTGCGGTGAAAAGACTAATAGGCTGAATTTTTTTTTTTAAACGCTCTTTCAGGAATAGATGTATTTTTTAAAGAGCATAGACTAAACACAATTTAGATGATAATGGACACAAAGGCACATTTGATTTCATCGTCGAAGAAAAACTGTAGGTTCTACTTGTATTTGGGACACACTCGTCGCCGCAGAAAGTAACTGTGAAAATGGATGAGGTGTTTGTGTAATGTAAAGGTGTAAAATGAAATTTATTTTGTAGTGGATCTGTCGTCGCTGGAAACTGGCGATTCTTGTTGTTGAGTTGGATCTGTCGTCGCTGGACACTGGCTATTCTCGCTGTAGAGGTGGATCTGTCGTCGCTGTTAAATTTTGTCCGCATCTTGGCATCTGGTGTCGAACGCTCATAAATTTTGCACACATCCTGGCATCTCGGGTCAAACGGTTATAAATGTTGCACATATCCCGGCATCTCAGGGTGAACGCTAAAAAATGTTGCACAGATCCTAGCATCTCAGGTCAAACGTTCATAAAGTTTGTACATATCCCAGGCCAAACTCCCATCAATTTTGTAGACGGTGGGGTGATGAGACTGTTCATCCCGAATCTACTATAGTTTGCTCGTACGCAAAGGGCTGGTTGTCTAAGGGGGTAATTCCTTTACCGGAATCCATGATGATATCGTAGAAATTCAATGATGAGACTCAACTTGTTGAACTTCGTTTATTAGAAGAGATAATGAAATGAGAAATATTTACAACAGGAGATGACGAATTGACAAGCTCATCGGAACAAAATAGATGGCTGCCTCATTTAACCCATATCGGCAAAGAATGTGGGAACGCGCTTGGGAGAGCGCGCGAAGGAGAAGAGAAGCAGAAAGTGGAGGAAAGAGAGCGAGAACGAAATGTCGCTCAGTTTTGTTCAGGAATAGGGGGCGCTGCAAGAGGTATCACATGACGCTGATTCGTGGTGCCATCTATCGAGTAACTGAGGAGCTGGTTTTACTATTCATTTAAAATACAATTAGTATTTTGATAGCTGATTATGTGATAACAGGTAATTTTGATATTTTTAGGATAGAAAATTAAGAGATATTATGAATCTCTATGACAGATTTATTATTAATTATGTTGACAAAGTACATCATAAAATTGTGCCATTATATGCAACAAATTCAACATTAATTTATTTGATAAGCATCTTGAGAATTACATCACATTAGAGTAGTGAGCAACAGTCAGAAATTTTATCAGAATTAGTGTATTTTCTTAGAGAACTGATGTTAATATCAATAACTTTCAATTACCTCTTTTTTTAACACCAAGATTGCAAAAGGAATCCTCAATAACTTAAAGTTGTAAGTAATGATTCAAAAAATACATACACTACTCTTGCTGGTAAAAAAAATCACAAAATATTGTGCAAAGTATTACAGGTAAGTTGAAGATTAATCTTGTTAAAATACGTAATGACGTGGTCAAATATATTTAAAATAATTTATGTATGTTATTTGAAGAGATGATTTAAAAGATCTTTTTAATTCTATAGACAGATTCTTATTAATGTTCTGAAAAAAATTATCAAAATATTTAATATAAAAAGATTATTGCACAAGAAATATTAAATTACATAGTTAAGTTAGCGTTAAAAGAAAAAAAAATATAGTTCTTATCAATAAGGTACACAAGCAGGTAAGAAATATACAATGAGGGGCACTTGTCTGTAATTGTTTAGCCAATAATTATTTACAATTTCATTTAGGTAATTTTTTCAATTATACTTATTTTAAGATGCTTAGATATATATATGATGTTATTTTCTTTCAAATCAGGAAGAATTAAAATGTTAATTTTTTTCTTATATTTTTGCACATAATTCTTAAATTTTTTGCAAACTAATATTTTATAAATAAAGATGAATATTTAGATATTTTTTGAAATCTGACAATAAGAAAATGTAGTTTGAAAAAAATGATAAAAGGAATATTTTTTCCTTGGTAATACATAAAGTACTTTTATGGAAAAGTTAATTTAGCTGAATAAATTTACAAGCCTACTTTATAACCATATTTTAAGTAATATTAGATTTGTGACTAAAACGCAGGATATTTGTTTTAATATTTAACAACAAGGATTCTGCTTGCAGGCTCAAACATAATTCCCTAGGAGGGTGATGAAGAGTGATTTTTCGAAGATTGAATTTTATGAAGAGCGATTTAAAAAATAATAATTATAAAACTCAGGTTTTTTTTTGTTTTTTTAATTTGGTTTCCCCCCTTTATTTCACTTTTTAATTATTTCGTTTAAAAGTTTTTACAAATTTTGGTATTAGTATACTGGTTTCTAAGAATTAAGGGAAAATCACAAAGATATTTATAATTCGTTCGAAAAGAAATCATCCTTTATTAAATGTACATATGTTGTTAAATAAAAGGTGCTAAATAAAATGAGAGTATCAAATTTGTGCCACTGCAATCGGAATGCGTCATCTTCGAGGAGGAGAATATTGCACTCTAGAGAATAAACCTATAGATATCACTGTGATGAAGAGATAAGAAATTTGGGATAGCCAAGACATTACAAGGACCTTCAGGAATAATTTGTCCAAAGTACTGTGATCGAGAGCTATTGCAATACCTCTCGAGATCCACCTTTTTCTCAGGCTGTTCAAACTCAGACAGAAATAGCTAGATACCAATTTGTGAGTGATTTTTGGTTCCTAGACTTTGGCAGCAATTTCAAACTACTGATTCGGTATCCAGAAGGTTCAGCCAAGGACAACCAAGAGCTACGACATGAGCCGATTACCGATATTTTAGGTGATTTTAACGAAGGAGTAGAGCAACATTCCAATTCAAGTTAGAGTCTTCTTTGCTTGAGTCACCGGAAGGTTAGTGTCAATGTCTACCATGAGTTGAAAGCTTCAGGAAACCTGTCTTTGTTCGAGGAGACAAATTATTTGTGTGTGGCTTACCTCACGTCAAAGGAGAGAACGTTTGTGATGAGCTCGTCAATACGTCCATTGAACGACTGATCAATGGAGACCTCTTCACGGATGAATCCAGGTTTAGCCTCTAAAATGGTCGAAGACTTCGTTTAATTTGGAGAGAACGGAAAACACGTTATGATGCATCAAACGTACGTTAAAGAGATTCTTTCGAAGGAAGCATGTTTGGGATAGTATATCTTCCAGACTTCCATATCTTTCCACGTCAGACTATTAATGTTAATGTCAGGGAGATGACATTCTTGATGCTTATGAGCTCCCTTGTACCGATACAATAAATAATGATCACATGTTACAGCACGACGACACTAAACCACATAACTGACAGTATCACACATATTTGTATGTGCTTCTAGGGGTGATCTTACTCTATATTAAAGGCTTATTTATTGAGAGACAAAGCTTCAAGATTTAGGTTGAGGTACTAATCTATTACTTAGGGCTCCATTAGAGAAGAGATTTCTGTGAATGTATGGCGTTTCATGTAAGTTTATGAAATCCTTTTTAATGATTTGATTTTTTGTTTTGATTTTCTTTTTCTATTTTCACAGATGCAGATTGAGTACATCTATTTATCTGCATCATATAAGTTGCTTAATTTCTTCTGTTGCATTTAGTGGTTTTTTCCTAATTTACGGACGCTTTTCTGTGGGAATTGTTTCGTACCTGTAAAACAATGTATATCCTGTAAATCTAACAAAAGTCAGGTTGAGAATTTAATAATGTTATTTTTCATTTCCTTTTTTGCTTTCCTAATCTTGTTTTTCTTCATGTTGAGGTTTCATATTTTGGCTTTTTTATTTTTTGATATTTATCTTCTTACCATTATTTATTAGTTTAGCATTATTACAGGTATAATGATTTTTTTCTTAAGTGTTTCATTGTGTAATTTTCTCTTCTTTTTTGTTTGTTTTGTTTGTTAATTTTTTTATTTGTTTTCCTTACACTTTTCTGTAATTTATATATATATATATATATAAAACCCATTATTTATACATTTCTTTGTAATTGTTATTATTTTTCATATAATTTAGTATTTGCTTCTTTACTAATTTTAAATAATTATTCTTAATACTGTTACTCAATTACTAATTTCATTATATAAATACGCGAAACTGAAAATACAACACCATGAAGGAGTGGCCAGAAAATTACGCAAATTTTAGGGTAGATACGCGTCACCGAGTTATGTGAATCATGTAAAATGCGCAGCTCTCCAGGGCACGTTTAAAAAGATATCAGGGAAGAAATCTGCAGTATGTTCAATTTTCGTACCATTATTTCTGCTAGGCGAATCATCGTAAAAAATTCGTTCTTGTCTCATAGGATAATATCAGAGAAATAGCAGTAATAGCAGAGAACGCCAGGAAGGAACGAAAGTAGTTCCAGCAGACAAATGATTTAACGAGGGTCATGGTGAGAGAGGGTCAGGTTGGTCTATACGGCGTGAAATGCGTGGGTAGAAGCATCCGCCGAGAAGCAGTGAGGTACCTGAACCCACATCTATCTCCAATCTGTAGCCTGTTCAAGACACTCTGGATATCCCTATATCCAATAGATCTATTTTCCCTCGATTGGTTGATAACGGCCTACATTCATGGCGTCCATTGAGAAGACTGCTATTGTTCCCACAGCATAGAGCCATTGTCTGCCATGGTACTTAGCTCGAGGTATTTGGACCATGGAATGGCATATGGTCGTATTCTCAGATGAGTCTCTCCTAAGATAATTGCCGTTTCTCCTAAGATTGATCCGTTTCTCCTAAGATAATTGCCGCATACAAGTGTGACATTGAGGTGGAGACAGATCCAATCCGTCAGTAATTGTGGAACCTAACACGGGGAGACAACGCGGCATTATGGTTTGGTGCGCAATTGCATACAACTTCAGGTAACTTCTAGATGGTATTCAGGGCAATTAGACGGCCCAACTATAAATGAAGGATGTGCTGAGGCCGGTGACGTTCCCGTGCCTTCATGGGGTGTCCAATGCCCTTTATTTAACACCCAACTGCATTCTGCTAGCATCATCCAACGTGCTCTGCAAGATGCATAGATGCTTCCCTAGCCACCGTTCTCTTCTGATCTCGCACCAATTGAACACCTTTGGGATGTGATTGGATGCCATTAGCAGGCTCTGCCACTGCCGCGTTCAGAAGTCGAACTGTGGCAAATGGTTGACAGTGAATGGGGAGCTATTCCTCAGGCCGCCATCAGTACTGTTATTGACTTGTATCGAGACATGTTGCTTAGTGTGTCACCGTCCACGGTGGTCCTACAACCTACTAAGCCGACGCTGTTTTTGCTTTACTTTATGCATTTAATTTCAAAATAAAGATAACTTATTGTTCGTTACTGTCTCTCTCTGTTTGCTGAGTTGCATCACTTTCTGGCATCACTTCTACTTGGTGTTGTATTTTTAATGTCGCGTAGTATATATATATATATATATATTGTCACGAAGATAAAAAGAACTACACCATTGCTGGACACGATTAGATTTATTACTATAGCAGTGCAACATCACAGAACTGTGAACTTGCTCACTTGGAGATCAGACTTTATTCACGCACAAAATATTCCTGAAATACCCAATAGAATATTAAAGTAAAATCTAGAATCATCCAGATGTCAGACAAACAATAAATAATACTTTAAATTAAAAAAAACAGATATGAAAATTTAGTGGTGGATATTCGAACCCCGGAGGAATGGAACTGTAGTTCAAAGCCTTACGGAGGCACTTTGATAACGGGCTTTTTTCATTTTGTGGCATTACTTCCTATTTAAACAAGCACTTGCTGTAGTCCAAATTAAAGAGCTTTCGTTTTGAAACGCGTCTTGGGACCTTTGAAAACATTTTTCTTTTCAGGAGCATCGTTATCTTGGTTTTGTTTTCCGTCAATTTCAATTTGCTGGACCGGATCATGCCATGGTTTCATACGTAAAACATGGACGGCATCTCTTGGCTTTCTTCTTCGGGAGTCAAGAATTATAAAGTCTTGTACTTCATAAGTAACATCTGATCAATGAATTGATATAGCACAAAACACCTTCTAAAGAATTTCTCGGAAATGTCGACTTTTCGGACTGGAGTATAAACCCATACGAAATCTCCAGGAGCTTAAGACACCTTTCGTTATTAAGAATCATAACGTCCACAGTTTTTATTCTGAGCTATTAGAGCTTACATTCTGGCTAGCTGTCTTGATTCTTAAGCTGGCAATTATCCTGGAGAAACGATCATCTACATTATCAGGATAGAATGGTAACTTTGTGTCCCCAGCGTCGTTTCAGCTGCACGTCCTTGAAGTAAATAGAAGGACGTAAACATTGTCGTCTCTTGTTGAACAGTATAATATGTAACGGTACAAATGGTAGAATTTCTTCCCATATCTTCTGTTCTGTATCAACATATATGAACAACATACCTGCCAGAGTGTTGTTACAACACTTCGTCAATCCATTTGTTTGAGAGTGATATGGCATCGTGTCATACGATGATCGATATTACATAGTTTGACGAGAGCTGAAACAATTCTGAATTGAAAGACTGTACCACGATCTGTGCTAATCACTCGAGAATCTTCAAGCCTTTGAAGAATTTCTTCCAGCAAGAATTTTGCTGCTGCTTCGCTTCAGTAGATGGTAAGGCTTTAGTTGTTGCATAACGTGACCAGTAATCCGTGTAGACTATAATCCATGTGTTTCCACTACCAAATTTTGGAAATCTTCCTAGAAGAATGATCTCAAAGCGATGGAAAGCTGCAGGAAGGAAAACTAGTTGTACAAGTGATTTTTGAGGTAAGGAATTGATTGGCATTCCCGACAGTGCATGACATTTTGAACTACATTTCGGAACATTCTCGACCTATAAAATCTTTTACAGATTATGTCATACGTTTTCGGAATAAGATGTTCTGCAGTAGGAGCGTAGTGAAGGAGTCTCAGTGTGTCTGCCCATAGATGTTTGGGAGTGACTGGCAACCACTTCTTCCTAACCGGATCATAATTCTTTCTGCATATGACTCCATCAATTATTCCGAATTCTTTATTATTTTTGAATAGGCAGATATTGGAGAGGTTTATTTTTGCTAGAGTTGGAATAACAAAATTTATACTCGTAATGACAGCAAGAAATTGTCTGGTGTCTCAGATTCTTCTTCCACTGAATTTCTTGACAGAGTGTTGGCATCCTTAAGCTTCGTTTTAATTTTGTACTTAACGACAAAATCTTGTTCCTGAACTCGAAGTGTCCATTTTGCAAGTCTTCCAGATGGATCCTTGAGATTCATGAGTCAGCTCAGTGAATGATGATCTGTGACAACAGTAAAATATTTTCCGAAAAGGATTTCCAAAATTTGTTGATAGCCCATACAACGGCTACATATTCCCGTTTAGTAGTAGAATAATTCCTTTCTGCTTGTGTCAAAGTTTTAGAGGCCTATGAGACAACCGTTTTGACTTCATTCTGAATTTGCACTAGGACTGCTCCAATACCATACCCACTGGCATCTTTATGAATTTCTGTTGGAGGGATTTCGTCATACATTCCCAATACTGGATCGGAAGTAAGCGCTTTCTTTAGATTTTTAAGAACTTCTACCTCTTTAGCACCCTAGTGAAATTTCTCTTCACTATTTAACAGCAATTACAAAGGTTCCGCAAGATAACAAAGGCCCTTAATAAGCCTCCGGAAGTTGGAGCAGAGTCGAAATAAGCTTTGAATTTCATGCACATTCTTTGCAGCAGGATACTTGCTAACTTTCATCTTGTCGGGATTAGGACGGAAGCCCTTACTGGATACAAGACGGCCCAGTATTTTTACTTCCAAAAATGGCCATCTTGCTGCAAAAAGGCACTTCTTTGAGTTGAATATAAGTTCAGTTTCTTATATGTATTTCATAAAATAATTAATTGGTTAAGATGGTCTTTAAAAGTTTCTGAGAACAATATATAGTCATCTAGATAGCAAACACACATAGTCCATTTCAAATGGGGCTGCAAATTATCAATCATTCTCTCGAAGCATCACAGAGTCCAAATGGCATGACTTTAAATTCATATAAGTCTTCTGGGGAAATTAAGGTTGTTTTTTGCTATCCGTCTCGTCTATCTCTATCTGTCAGCATCCATAGCGGAGGTCTATGGAAGAAAATAACATGATGCCCTTCAGAAAGTCTATCGTATCGTAAACACGAGGAAGAGGATATTTATCCTTCTTTGTGATGTTATTGACCTTGCGATAATCCACGCTAAAATGCCAGCTTCCGTCTTTTTTTCTTACGAGCACAACCGGTGACGACCAAGGACTTTCAGTTGTTTGGATAATACCCTGATCAAGCATTTTCTGCATTTCTTCAAGATTGATATGGCTTTCTGTCGAAGAAACTCGGTAGACTCTTTGTTTGATTCGAGCATGGTTAAGAATATTAATCCTGTGTTTCACATTTGTCTATACGGCTGTCAACTTGTCAGTTTTGCTGAAAATTCCAGCAAAAATTTGGAGTAGTTCGACTATCTTGGCTTTTGTTCGTCGTTCAACTCAGGAGGTATCATCAGGCTGTAATACATAAGAGTTAGGGACTTCGACATCTCATGTTGTGTATCCAGGCCTTCTGATGTATCGGTAATCACACATAAATGACCCTCATCTAGACCAGTGGTTCCCATAATGGTCCCTACGGACCTCCAGGGTTCCTGATATCATTCAGTGGGTCCGTGGGAAATTAAAATTGATTTGGGGGTCCCTGAACAATATCAGGGAGGTCCGTGCAAGGTTTAATATAGAATAATAAAATTGTAATCCATTTTCATTATTATGGAAATTTAAATAAACAACAATAAATAAAATAGTACCAATTTTTACTTCCAGAATAAAATATAAATATAGGTGGGTGCGTAAAACACAGTATGCTACTTAAGTACTGAGTGTTATGTTATACCTTTTGTGAATGAACATTGACGACATAACTTATTTTCACTGATTTATCACTTGCAGCAACAATGGTGTGTATAACTTGTTTTAATCGTATTACTAAAACTTAGTTATTGTCCAATTCACTTCAATAAATTTAAGCTTTCAATTTTCATCAACGCGCTAACAACAATATAACAAAAAATAATAACGAAATAAGAATAAAAAAAACTGAGATAATCCCTCAAAAACGAAAATGAAAAAAAAAAAAAAAATTCCACTGACATACCCCTATGATTTAATAGTTCTAGATAGCACCAGCTACTTAAGTTAAAAACAAGCTTCATACTGTGCGAGACAGACGGCTGAAAACAGTTTTATACAGGAACGTAATAACTCCACTACATGCACTAACTTGTCTACAATATAAACATAAACTATAAAAGAGTCGTACATCGTACATCTAATCAACAATTTAGTTTTATGTTATGCTGATTCGATTATATTATGCTGATTTTATGTTATGCTGATTTCGAAGTGCAAAAACAAATTTTCCCAGTCTTTGACAAAAAGAAGTTTTGTATTGTTAGTTGGAAGTTTTGGTATAGTTGCATTTTTTTGTATTGTTAAGCAGATACTGTACTTTTGTTATGTAAGTGTATCTGAATAAAATTGATGTCTTTTGAAATAAATTATATATCACATTTTTCAATACAGTAATCCCTATTGGAAAACTAAAACGTAATCCCTTAACGTTAGTTAAGGGTTTATTTTTTTGAAATTAAAAACTTAGGAAGAGATCGTAAGTTTTTTAATACAGATGTTTTTTGAAAGAAGTTCATTATCAAGAATTATATTTTATTCAAAAATATCATAAAATTTTATCATTACGTCAAATAATTAATTCAATAGAGCTTTACTTCAGCTTTCTATTGAAAAAATTAATAGTTATTAACAGTGTTTCGCTGCAAATAAAACATTTGATATACAAATTTTCTTATATCTTTTTTTTGTCCTTTTTAACAGATAGCGTGTAAGTGAGCCGAAAAAAAATGCCAACAATACTGTGTTGAATATTTGAAGTATGCTTTTATTGCATCTCCAGGAAATAGTACTTTACCTATCTGTCTTCTATGTAATAAAATTATGTCAAATGATTCAACGAAACCTTCCAAGCTATAGGAACCTTTAATAAAAATTCATAATGACAAAAATTATATGGATTTTACGTTTTCTCAAACAGTCAAAGAAAAATATATAAAAACATCATCACTGCAACAACTCATAGGAACAACATCTAAGCGAGATGACGATGGACTGTATGCTTCTTATAACATTTCTTTATTGATTGCAAAGTCCGGAAAGCCGTAGACTATTGGTGAAAAACTTATTTTACCAAACTTATTTACTTATTTATATTTATTTTATTATTATAGCAAGTGAGGGAATATGCACCGTGTTGCACAAACCAGCTTTGGACATTATAAAAAGAATTACACTGAGTAATAATACACTACAAAGAAGGATTGACGAAATGGCTCTGTGCGTAGAAAATTCTTTATGTGAGTACTTCAAAACACCTGAATTTTCTATACGGCTTGAAGAGTCTACTTTACCTGGAAATTAAGCTTCACATTTAGTTTATGTAATATTTGTAAAAGAAGAAAAAATTTGCCAAGAATTGTTATTTGCTAAATGTTTAGAAACCGATATGAAAGGTGAAACGTTATTTCCTGAATTAAAAATATTTTTCGATGTAAAATCTGTACCTTTCACTAACATAACTTCTTTGACTTACATAATTTCTGCTTCGGCAGTGGTAGGAAGATACCGAGGCTGTCTGGCATACTTAAAATAAGCTGCACCAAATGTATTTTCAGTTCTTTGTATCATTCATTGACATCATTTAGTCTTCAAAAATTTTAGTGAACATTTGCATGGATGTCTAGATTATATCATTAGAGCAGTTAATAAAATCAAAAGGAATACCTTCAATGAGAGATTATTTGCTCAACTTTGCTTGGAAAATGATGAAAACTATAATCGTTTACTACATTCACACAAGAAGTATGTCGGTTATCTAAAAGTGCATGTTTAAATCGATTTTATGCGCTCTTTGATTTAATGTTGGAATTCCTGGAAAGCAAAGACAATGATTGGCGACACAGTTTAATTAACTAAAAATATGACATAGCCTAAATGATTTATTTATTTGCCAAATTTAAAGAAATTAATTTGAAACTACAAGGTGACCAATTAAATTTCATCAAAACTAAAAGCATAATATCTGCGTTTGTCGCCAAACTTTTTCAGTACAAACAAAAATTGGGAAGAGGAGAATGTTCTCAGTTTCTAAATCTTTTGAAATTGCAAAATAAATATGAAGATTTGCTTGCTTACTGTCAACACCTAAAGGTTCTTCATGCAGACCTGAACCAAAGATTTGAAGACATTCTTCACTTGGATATTTCCAGCTGGGTATTGAACCCTTTTGAGCGTGGACAAACTCAGATCCCAAATACAGATGAATTCATACTAATACAGGAGCAGCTTATTGAAATATCCACAAATGAGGAACTTAAACCAATGTTTGAATAAGGATACCACAAATTCTGATTACAAAAACAGATTTAAATTTTATATCCTGCATTATGGGTTATTGCACAGAAGTTGTTGACTGCTTTCCCGTCTTCCTATTTGGTAGAATAGGAAGACGGGAAACCTCATCACGAAATGTGATGCCGTTATGAACCTCATCACGAAAAACAGAAAACAACATGAAATTAGTGCTCGTGGGGATTTGCGGTTACTACTCACAAACATTGAGCCGCACATAAATACACTCATAACGTCTCACAAGCTCATCTAATTCAATAAATTTTAAAATTTTATTTTCAACAAAAGTTATAATTTCAATAAATTCTTCTTCAACAAAATGTTTTTTTAAATTTGTACTTATGATACCCTGCATTTATGTAGTTTTTTTTCCTTTGGGGGTCCGTGGGCAAGTTTTGACAGTAAAAAGGGGTCCATGGGTCAAAAAAGTTCGGGAACCAATGATCTAGGCTCTCGACTACGCCTATGTGCAATATTTTAGGAATGATTCGGTAGGGAGATTGTAAGTTATAGCAACCCGATCTCACTTTGTCCATTGTAATAAAAGGATATCGGAGATGATACAGCAATATTTCTCGTAAAGCAAATTTTTTTTTGCCTTCTACAACTGCATTTTTGTCTCTTTGGATTTAACTCCCTGATACTGCAGTTTTAGTCAAAGAACGGGGCTTAAGTTGTAGTCCTTCGTAGCTTACAACTTCCAGGAGTCTAACGTTGCGAGTCTTAGGCTAATGTCTTCTAAAATAAGTTCAGTCCGATCACAGTCTATCACGACTTGAGAGGCTTCTAAAAAGTCCCATCCAAAGATTACGTTGTAACTACAATGCTGCAAAAACACAAACTCAAACGGCAGCTCTCAACTATTTATAATAACACTCAAAATACATTTTCTTCTGGGCTGGACAAAACTTCTATTTGCGACTTTGAGTACAATATTTTTGTCATCAGAAAACATGAGTTTCTTTAAATAGCGATGATATTTATCTGAGACTATAGAAAATGAGGCTGAATAATCCACTGGAGTCCACGTAGGAGCTGATTATATATTATTACGAGTAGGTGGTTACCAGTCATCTTTGCGACCGAAGGAGGATTATCATTAATAAGGCCTAACCTCCCAGAAAGGTTGCCCCGTTTAGTTTTTTATTTCTGAGGCGGGCAAATTAACTGGATCTAAGAGATGGCTTCGGTGATCTAAAAAGGCGTGCTGGGTATCAGCCTTGAGTTGGACTAGGCGTAGAAGGACGACTAAAGTTATCTTCTTAGAAGGCGTAGAATTCTTCAGCGTCAGCTTCGTTCTGTCGATGGGCTCGATAACTATCAAAAACTGCTTTCCTCTCTCCGCAATTGTACAACATATCCTGGACGTCCACAGTGGAAACAAAAGAGTCAGTTGTCAACTGTTCTTTAGATATCAGTTTCTCTTGACTGCGTAGGCGATCTTGGAATAAGAAAAGTAGAATTTCTGCTTAAAGCAGCATATATATTGTCTACGGCGGCTTTCACTTGGCTTCGCTGCGACAGGCTCCAATATTCTTTCAACTTCGTCTTGTAAAATTTCTTTTAAGGATTGAGAATGGAGGTCGGAAGTTTCGTCAGTATGATTGACCAATCTAAGGATATCCTCTTTTACGATTCTGAGAAAGAGGCATACGAAATCTGGCTCTTCATCCATGACCGGTACGACATTTGGAAGCCTCTCAAACTTTCGCCGTCCAATTATCTTCTGCTTCATATTTTCGATGTAATTGTACTATTTTAAAAAATCTGCAGCAGTGGAAATTTCTTTCGTCAACAGGGTCCGATAAATGTCCCCTGCCATATTTTTCAATAGGTGTAAGACTTTTTCGTCATCTGATATTGAAGGATTAACTTCTTCGCAGTCTTAAGACATTCTGTGTATAGGAATGTGTACTCTCCCATGAACGTTGTAATACAGTTGTTCCTCCTCTTTTCTGGTATATTTTTGACGCCGAAGAGTTCATTCAGTCAATTTTTAAGCACTTCCCAGGAACTTATAGTGTCATCAAGCAAGAAATAAATGTGGAATAGGTACAACATGTAATCTTATTTGTTGAATTTCACCACTCGATCGTACTCTTAGAGCCATTTCGGATGGATTCATAGAATCATTGGTTGTTGTTACGTAGGAATCATTTAAAAGTGAGCTTTGTTTCATGTGGGAGTTCGGTTTTCTTCCGGAGTGAATAAAGTCCAAATTCGGGGGATAGGCTTCTTGAGCGAAGGCTTCTGTGCAGATTATCTCTATTATCTACGGTTGTAGGATTTCTACACGGCGCTCCCACCAAATATATCATGAAGATGTACAGAGCTACGCCGTTATTTTAAGCAATTAGATTTATTACTAGAACAGAGTAACATCACGGTAAAGAGAACTTGCCCACAACTGATGAGTTTCAGCTTCTATATACACACTCAGAATATGTGGAAAACAACCAACTTAAATATTAAAAAATATCTAGAATCATCCAGATGTTGGACAAACAATAAATAATATTTTAAAATAAAAATCCTGATTTTGAATGAAAATACCGTGGTGAGGAATCGAAACTCGAGCGGATTTAACTGCAGTCAAAGCACTGACAACTTAGCCATGGAGATCACTGGCTTTCTTGTTTTGTGTAGCAATATATATATGTATGTATGTATATTTACACTCTGTAACTAAAAAAATGACGCACCTAGAAGGAGTTCCCCGATTGAAATGAAATTACAATCGGGCAAAGACATTTAGACCGAACATGCAAATGATTAAAATTTGGTGTCCAATAAATGAATAGCTGGAGCTACAGCCCATCGGAACTTCCCTCTCAGCAGGTGTAAATCAGAAGCGATTTTCAATCAGATGGTCAAATTTGCATTGCAATTCTGCATCTTTCGACGACTGAAAAAATTTCTCGCTGAACGATTCGAGTTCATTAGGAGCAACTGTTTGAGTTTGAAAGGGGTCGTATCATTGGATTGAAAGAAGCAAGTTGGGCTGCTAATCGGAGAATTGCTCGTCATTTGCGTCGAAGCGATGTGTCGATTACAAGATACTGACAAGAATGGGTGGACAATGGCGTCATTTCAGTGTCATGAGGGTAGTGGTTGACGTAGGGTGACAGCAGATCGGGAGGACCGAGTGATTGTCAGATCAGCTATCACAGTACCTGATTCATCGTTATCAACTATCAGACGTGCAACCCACACACGAGTGTCCACCACGACCATTCACAGACGGATGATAGAGTAAAATCTACTCTCGTACCAACCACTATGTCATCTGCCACTCACGCCTGCACACAGCCAGGCCATATATTAGTGTGGTGCTTGACTCGATGAGGTTGGAATGATGCTGAATGGGGACGTATAGTATTTATAGTGTTTAGTGATGGATCCCGCTTCCAACAGTATCCTGACGATCATCGAAGACGTGTCTGGAGACGCCCAGGGCAGAGTGCCGATTCGGCTTTCACTATTGCACGCCACACAGGCCCTCAACTAGGAGATTGTCTGGGGTGCCATTTCCCTTGATAGCCTTTGGTCGTCATTAGAGACACACTTACAGCACAGCGGTACGTAGACGACATTCTAAGACCTGTTTTTCTACCGTTCCTTTTGCAGTATCCTGGCCTTATTTTTCAGGCAGATAATGGCAGACCACATACGGCACATGTTGCTATGAACTGTCTTACAGCTTATCAAACACTTCCTTTGCCAGCCAGATCGCAAGATCACTCTCCAATCAAGCATATTCTGGAGTATGTTGGGAAGGTGACTGCATCTACGAGGGAATGTTGATGACCTAGCCCGACAATTGGAGCAAATTTTATAGAGTATATATAGAGAGAATTTGTTATAGTGCATATATATAACACATCGATCAATAACTCCCGAGACTAACCCAGAGATGTCGCTCGTAGTAAACCAGTAACCAGGTCTTTCTAGAGTACTAACCTTTGCTTGAAACGTGTCAAAATTTTAAGTCGATCGGACCAGGAAAAAGGTTTTTTGAAGTGAAGTGAAAAAAGTTTTTTCCAAGTGGGTGCCGCGATTGCTTTCGATGGAACAAAAACAGCAACGAGTCGATGATTCAGAAAGCTGTTTATCGCTATTTACTCGCAACAAAAAAGATTTCTTGCGAAAAAAAGAAAAAAAAGAGAAAAAAAATTGGGGGGGGGGGGG
>BMAW01056264.1:76744-101808 GCA_019974015.1 Nephila pilipes
ATATATATATATATATATATATATATATATATATATATATATATATACATAATTTCTTTCTGCATTAGACTTAGTAGTGTTGTAGTGTTTTAAAAGTTTCAGCATTTTTTCCGATGACGAATCGTTGGCAATTATTATATATTACATATTGTTTTAGAATGCTTACTGTTTTGATTTGATAAATAATTTCCCTTCTATTTTATCTGTTTAGTTATGTTTAATTTGTTTTATGTTAACATATAAACACATAATATATTTAGTTATGTTCGCAGTGAAATTGAAGATGATTACTATGTTTATCTTGTTTTTCCTATGGTCGATTTTATGAAGTTGCTGATTTTTGATTTATGTAACATATTTTTTGTAACCTAATACAGTGAAGTATGATGGTTAGTTCAGTAATTACTGGTATAAACACACATTATTCCATTCCAAAGTATTGAGCAGTACTAATTACATTATTCCCATTATTCGAAATTTTTGCTTTTCTTTTTTCTTGATTTTTGTTTCTTTAACAGAGTGTTTTGATTTTTAAGTTTTCAGGTTTCAAATTTTGGCTTGTTCAATTATTATATAATTTCTTTTATCTGATTTCCATAAAAATTAATTAATTTTTTTTTTGATATATATAAATATATACAATTTTTAAGATTTAGATGTGACATACATAGTTATGCCTTTTTGAAAACTTCTTTAATGCTATAGTCATAGGTGATCCAATAGAAGTACTATTAAATATCTTTAAGTATTTTATTATTAATGATTTGGTTTCTTATGAAAAAATTAACACATTAAATAACATTGTATCCAGAGAAAATTATATTAAATTTTACAGTAAAATTATTCAAATTACTTAGGGGTATTCTCCAAAGAAGATCGGGAAGTAATATTTTGCCAAATTATTACTTACATTATTTTGAAAGTAATTAATTAGATAAAAAATCATTCTGTTTTTTACATATAATTTGATTATCTACATATCATGAATTGTAATAAACTTCCTGAAATTAAACGTATCTTTTTATCTTTAAAATATAAATTTAATTGAAACCAATATGAAACAGAATAATAAGAGAGATAACTTGAAATTTCGGAATGATATTCTTTAATTGCTAACTGAATTCTCCAAAAGTTGATATTTAAAGGATACAGGAAAGAATCTGTATCTGTCAGAAAATGAAATGAAACTAAATTAGTGATCATTTTAATTATGTCTGATTTAAAATTTCCCAGAATTCGAATGTATTGGGCAGAAGAAACTATAAAACTCGCAGACAACATTTTTTGGAAATCACGAGTTTTCAATAATAAACAACTTAAAATTGAGAAATTATTTAATAGTATAAGATAAAGAGAGAGAGAAAAAAAGAAATGATAAATTTTGGAAATTAGGATTCTTCTGCATACAGTTCGGACAAAAATATTTTGTGATTCAAATTTTACATTATGCTCATTATGATAATCATTACGCTAATTATTATGAATTACTCATTAAATTAATATTAAAGAAATATTTTAAACTGACATTATGATGTCACTCTGTCCCAATGTCTCCTCCAGGAGACACTTAATTTCTCAAAAATAAAAATTAAAATAATTCTTTTTAACCTTTTTTTAGTATTTTTTCATGTATTTAGAATCAATTGATACAAATTATTCTAAAATTTATGGTTCAAAGATGACCTTAGGTCTGAGGAGGTTATATTTTTACGAAATGAGCTCACGTATCATAATTATTTTATTTAGTTTAGATGTGTAGATGACCTTATTATTTTTCAAAATAATTATAACTCAGATATATAATATATCTTTATATCTTCTAAAACTAATATATCTTTTTCTCCTTCCTATTTCAATTTAATTTAAACGATTAATTACTGTACAGAAGATAACTTTTTACATAATAAACTAAAATTTTTAGGTTGTAAAATTTCTAGTAATATTTTTGTTTACATAAAAAAAACTTTTAATTATATATTAATACATTAATTTCCTTGAATAATTACTTGTACATTTCAATTTAATGGAATATTACATGAAATTGTATGTGATGTAGCAAAAATTTAGATCAGAATCAACTTGATGTGATAGCTAATTAAAAAATTATTAATTTTGTATTGGTGTTCATTTTAATGTTAATTTTATAAAAGAACATTTGAATTTTCAAATTATAAGGTAGAGTAAGTAATTATTCAGAGTTTTTTCTTAAAAAAATTCTGTCAAGAATTTACAATGTTTCAGTTATTCCTTTCTAAAATTTTAAGTTAACAAAGTTTAGTTTAAAATTAAATATGTTTATATCATATAAATGACGATATATATGTTTTTAAATTCTATTTACGTTTTATAGAGGGCAATACCTATATTCTTACTGAAGTTAAATTATTTAATTAGAAATTTTTATTATATAACTTACATATTTGAAATGCATTTAAATATTTTTAAAAAAATCTTTTGGTAGTTTTATTATTACTATTTTTTGTGAATGATAACAAATTTATTATTGTGAGTATAATAACAAAGGTTGTCCTTATCATGGAAAATTTTTATGAGCAGGTCATTTCCTATTTTTCAGCACGATGAGAATGCGAATGTCTGTTTTTATATTATTATTATTTCTTATTGTTTGTCTGATATATCTATATATATATATATATATATATATATTGAAAATTTAATGATTTATTTCAGAGTTACAAAGTAACAAGATCAATAAGGTATTGACCCCCACCCCCTCCAGTCTGGTTGCAAGCTACCACAGGAATGACATTGAATGATAAAGATCCCTAATGGTCTCCTGTGGTATTTCTTGCAAAATTTGCTCCAATTGTCGGGCTAGGTCATCAACATTCCCTTGTAGATGCAGTCGCCTTCCCTTCATATCCCAGACATGCTCCATTGGAGAGTGATCTGGTGATCTGGCAGTCCAAGGAAGTGTTTCACAAGCTGTAAGACAGCTCATAGTAACACGTGTCGTATGGGGTCTGACATTATCTTGCTAAAGAATAAAGCCAGGGTACTGCAAAAGGAACGGTTGCAAAACAGGTCTCAGAATGTTGTCGACGAACCGCTGTGATCTATATGTGCCTCTAATGACGACCAAAGGGGTCCGGCTATCAAGGGCAATGGCCTCCCAGACCATAACTCTTGCCTGAGGACAATAGTGAGAGCAGGATGGGTACGCTACCCTGAGGTCTAAAGACACGTCTTCGATGATTGTCAGGACACAGTTGGAAGCGGGATTCGTCGCTAAACTCTATGCGTCCGTAGTCAGCATCATTCGAACCTCATTGAACCAAGCACCCCACTAATATGGCTCGACAGTGAGCAGACGTGAGTGGCAGGTGGTGTAGCGGTCGGTACGAGCGTAGGTTTCGCTCTATCACTGTCTGTGAATGGTCGTGGTGGACACTCGTGTGCGGGTCACACATCCGATGGTTGATAACGATGAATGGGGCGCTATGACAGCTGATCTGACAATCACTCTGTCCTCCCGATATGCTGTGGCCCTACTTCGACCATCCGCCCTACCATCATTACGCTGAAATCTGCCACTGTCCACCCGTTCTTGCCAGCATCTTCTAATCGTCGCATCACTTCGACCCACGTAACGAGCTATTCTCCGATTAGCTCAACCTGCCTCTTTCAATCCAATGATACAACTTCCTTTAAACTCTGATAGTTGCTCGTAAACCTGAGTCAGTTCAGGTTTTTAGTCGATGAAAGGTATTCTAAATCGTTTCTTATATACACCTGCTGAGTGCGCAGTTCCGATGTACTGTAGCTCCGGCTATTTATTCATTGGACACTAAATTTTAATCATTTGCATTTTCTGTCCAAATGTCTTTTCATACGAAATTCCATTACAATGGGGTAACACCTTCTAAGTGCGTCGTTTTTTATTGTTATAGAGTATATATATATACGTTTGTATGTATGTATATATATTGCAAGAAGGAAGTAAGAGAAGCAGAGATTGAAAAATATTGCATTCGTGTTTATTCTCGTGAAGCTCGGAAGGTGAATAAAGTCCTTTCTAGTTTTTCGAGTAAGTGAACTGCTGCAGTTAAATCCCATGGCGTTGGTTAGTAGATTTATTTGAATTTTGTGGTAAAATATAATTTTTTGATAAGGTTAAAGAAAGTTAAATTAAAGAAAAGGAAGTAGTTACGCAGGTCAGCACACTCATATATGAATATATATACAGACATAAAAAGAGATATACCCATTCAATAGCTGTGGAAAAAAGAAAAAAAAATAATAAAACAACTCAGATGACTCCAGCATAGCAACTACTTTCACATAAATGTTTTGCTTACAAATCGTAATTCTATCACTTGTCCAAAACTCTTTCGCTTAAATGGAAGCCTAAAGTATACCAGAAATATAAAGCAATGAACTCTATCTGAGATTGGTTTCATTAACTTCATACTAGTAGCAACTCAAGGGCTACTGGAGACTGACCTCGTAATTTTGAACCTTGGTCAAGGGACGAGGATGACACTTGAGCTGGGACATCTCTCTCCTAACTTTCACGCTACGCCAACGGGAGGACTTCTTTCGGAGAGAAAGAATGCTAATGTATGGAAAATTGTAAAAGCTTTAAAACAATTTTTTAAAATCAAAATGGGAAAAGAAGGAGAAATTTTAAAATTAGAAGTAAAACTAAAATGTTTATATATTATTTTTTTAATGCACTTATTAAAATTCAAAAGAAATTCTGCTGGAAAATATTTTCTTAAAATGTATTAAAGTTAATGTAATTAGCCTGTATTTTAATCACATGTCTAATACATAGTGAAATCTGATTATAAATTGTGTTCCTAAAAATATTCAAGCCTCATTATCTACCCTACAAGAGAACTTTTTACTTGACAAAAATATAGATATCTTTGATCAAATATGTTACTAAAAATGTAGCTATCTTTCATTTTTAAGTAAAAATATTCTAAATTTTCCTCTTCATTAATAAATTTAAGTAATCGGTATAAAAAATCTAAGAAAGGTTTAATATCTTAATTACTAATAATTTGAAAGAAAATAACATCAACCGTTCATCTAACCATTTTAAAACTGTATTGTAACTAGACTATTCATGAAATTTCCCTTAACTAATATCTGGTGTTCCATTCTTGCTTTTTATTTCAGTCTCCAGCTCCTTTCCTACTAAATGAAACGTGGTAATGCAGAATAGGTTAACTTAAAAAGTGTAGTGAACATATATAATTAAGTCATATAAAAGCAAGAGCGAATTGAATTTGAGCGCAAATAAAATGCTACTGTATTAGAATGTTTACGGAATTTGAAAGGTAGCAAACGTGTGAACTTTTGAGTAGTGAGCTGCAGTTACTTGCATGTTTATGTGATTTATAGGGAACTCAACCTTATAAACGATTAGAAATCGACGCTTTCGGGTCGAAATTTTTCCATTTTGAATTAATTCCTTTCGTACCCCGGCAAGGGTAATCTTTGATATCTTAGAGAAGCTTTTCGCATTCGCTTTGAGAGACAGTGAATTAGTAAACAGTATTCTTCTTTTTAGAGAAACAATAAATAAGGTTTTGAAAAATAATTGACTGCATTCTTGAATTGATTTTTTGTCATTTCTATTATTTAACTAGGAACTCAATTGAACTTTAGACCTACAGTTAGACTAATATTTAAGACATCAGATGAATCAAAAACATAAATATGCCATAATATATTGATGTGTATATGTTACTGGCAATGTATGAAAAGCCGACTTTCTATAGAATACCTAGGCATGGTATATAATGCTCGGCGTTTTTAGACAATGTATGAAATATGAGAATTATTACATATATTCCCTAGATGTTGCATAAAATACCTAGGCATTCTATAGAATGATAAATGCTATTTAGGCAACGTTTTGAAAAATGTCCTGATAAGACTATTTAATAAACGGCGTGCATTCGTCCAAAATACATATGTTATTCTGAAGAAATGATGGGGTGTCATTAAAAAAATTATTCAAAATACATAAAGAAAAATGTAAGTTGAAAAAAAATTATGCCTTTCTTATTCTTCATATAAAATCTTTATATAGAAAAAATGAGAAATTAAAATTAACCTACTTGTTGCAACATGGTAGGTGTGAATGATATTTTGAATTACATTTCATTATATATTTCATATTTTGGCACTTAGACACTTGAATCCTTGGCCACTTCCAGTAAACAGACCAACTGACTGGAGAAGAATTTCATGGCTAGGAATAACTTTAATTCTAAGAAAATTCTTAAGAAATAGAGTTAATTATGATCTCGCATATACTTGTTTTAAAATTCCTTCAGAAGTTTCAAGTAGGTAGAAACCATCCTCTGTCACACAATTGCCAATATATTGCACGAATCACTTCACCCCTTGTCGACCTCAGGAAGTTCCAAAGAAGCAGTGGGAAACTTTTTTTCCGTTATCATTTTTAGAAGAGGGCGGGGGTACCAGCTCACAGGTGTCGTCCTCGTGACTTGACCGAAGTTCAAAATTATGAGGTCCGTCACCAATAGCCTTCAAGTTTGCTTCTAGTGTGACGTTAATATACAAAACCAAATCTATTTTCATTTCATTGGCTTGTATTTCCAGATTGATTTTATAATTTATTTACCTTGAATAGCATTTTCAGTTTTGAAACAAAGGGGGCATAAAATATTTCTTTTATCATATTTACTAGCATGCTCCAGAAAGTATGAATTTTTTGTCCTCACTTTTTGTATGCAAGTGCATACAAATGCAGGCATCACTGAAACGAACTGTCTTCGCATATTTGTGTGTAAATATTACATACGCTAAACTCCATTAAACTGCATACAATTGTCTGCATAGAAATAGCTGTAAATACGCATAAATAGCTTCATATTAAACAGAAGTGCTCATCATTGTGAATCCATCATTGTGTTACAAGTAGAAGCTCAGCCCGGAATACAATGATTAGTGTAAACCATTTTTTGTGTGAGGATAGTAAATTTTAAAGTATTTTATCTTAAATGTTTGAGTTTCAAACATTCTGTGTTAAAAAATTTTAGAAATCATCATTATATAAACTATTTTCAAAAGATAATTTATTTTTTCTTCCTAAATAGGTATATTGTTTTTCTGATACTAATTTTAAGATGAAGCATCTAATTACTCAAGGCTGTCCACAAGGCTTGCTCCGGGTCTGTGTAATTTATATTGTAATTTAATTTTGGATATTAATTGCGAACACTTTTTAGTTTAAGCTTTTGCGGATGATCTGGCAGTTATTTCCTCTGAAAATTAATAAAAGAGACCTTAGAGTATAACTCCAAAATTTAAGTAATCTTATTGCTGAGCATTTGGTATGGGTAAGATGATTGAGAACACCACCTCTGTTGTACTTAGATGTCCATCAATCCATAGCAAGGGAGTTTGTGGTGTTAGCGTCTTTAGTCGGAACCAAATTTTCAAACTAAACAATTCCAATATTAAAATTTGTAAATCTCTTAAATATTTAGGTATTTTGATTAACTGACGGCTCTCCTAGAGCAAGTACATTAACTATCTTAAAGATATTTATAATCTCATTAAATTTTAATAGGGTATCATTCGGGGTAATTTCTACTCCAAAAACTATAAATAATGGTACTTATCTGTTTTGAACTCATAATAATCTATAGTGGGGAAATCTGGGGTGGTGCCCTAACCTCCTCTCAAATTACCAAGGGAATATTCATTCAAAGAATTTCCCTTTTAAAAATTACTAAGACCTATAATGCTTCTTCAACTGTTGCTTTGCAGGTAATTGGAGGGTTTCCCCCATTTATATTACCTTTAAATTTCATTTTCTTAAATATCAAATTTGGAAGCAGCATAATTAAAACTTTTTCACCGGATTGATAATATGCCATTCGACTCAAATATTTCGCTGAGAGCTGTTCGTCCTAAAAAACAATTTTTTTTTCTCTTAACAAATTTTCGGGGCCCTCCGTGTGGGAGATTTACAACAACGGATCACGATGCTCGGTTCGCTGTGTGTGTCTTCCATCGAAGAGTCCTAAATAAGGTCTACATGTTTCGCCTGAATTCATATGATTCAGCTTTCCAGGCCGAGATTTCAGTAGTAGTAATTGCAGGCAGTCTCTTATAATTTCAAAGTTATTATTTATTCCGACAGTTTATCATTAATATATCTACTGCAGAGTACTATAAATAAATCGGCCTTTTTCAATATCAAACTTTCTATCTCTATTTCAAACTATATCATTAAAGAAAAATTATCCACTTATTCTGATTGTTACAACTTTTCTGAATTCGGGTCCACGTCGGAGATTGTTACAACGCAACTGCAAATTCATTTGCAAAACTCGTTGTCACTGATAGGGAGGGCATATATATGTCCTAGCCCCTCGGTTTCATATAATTAAAATTTTAAGAAATAAACTTATTTCTGAGTGGGAGTTTTGTTGGTCAACTAATAAAACCGGTATTCGGGTTCAGTCCTATATTCCAAAGCCAAATTTAATTTTTTAAAATTTAAGTTCAAGTTTTATTACTCTCTTCTTTAATGGTCATGGCCCTTCGTTTTTTATTTAAATCGTTTTAATTTGAAAAATGCAAATTTATGTTCCTGTAGCTTTATTCGATATGCTGCCCACTTCGTATTTTCTTGTCCTTTTGTTTAATTTAAATACCCATTTAAATTGTCCTGTTTTTGAAGCAAAACTTATTTGGATGAGGTACGTGTGTGAAAACCTTATATATATATATAGCATGCATTTCAAAATTTAAATCTTGTATATTTATGTCTCGTGAAATTACTCGACAAATTTCATAATTGTTTCAATTTTCGATTTCATTTCTGAATATTTCTATTTTTCTTTTTGTGTGCATTCTTTGAACGAACGCTGTAGATAGAACGGGTAGACTGGCCTTGGGTATGATTCATTTTATCAGCATCCGTTGTTAGCAGGAAGTCGTGACGTCAATGGAATACAGATTGATATGCATTGAAAAAATAGAAAGAAAGAAAAATGAAAAAGGGAACTTTATGAACTGTGATGTCACACTCTGTAAATGCACTGTAAGATTTTATTTACTTCTGAATTTCGAAATTCTGTAATATTATTTTCTCCAACTTGTACTGTTATATATTACCCTTTATTGTTGTAAAATAATTATTTTTGCCATTAAAGGCTGACTGTGGGGATGATTGTTTCAATGGGAACCGGTAGGTAGCTTTAAGCCCTTTGGGTGATCTCGGCCCTCTCAGACATTCTACCAATATCACCGTGTTACTTCAAAGAGTACGACGTTAATAAATAATCAATCAATCTAAGGCACCTGGCTGGTTATTATCAATAATTTTGCTCCTGTGATTCAAGAACCTTTGATAGGAGACTCAAAAGACGGAATTTGAGTTCAAGGCAGGATTGTACCAATGCAGTGCTGCCTGGAATCTCACTGACTGAAGTAGAATTGTTTTTAGCTAGAAAAGAAAAAAATTGGTACTTTTTATCGAGAAAAATTACAGAAGATTTCATTGAACTAATGGAATATTACTGTTATTGCCCATTTCATAAAAAGAAAGAAATCGAATTATATGTTTTCTCATTTTATTTTAAATAATATGTTACGAAATACGCTTGACCGCTAACTTAAACCTCAAGAGCTTATAAAATTGTTTCAAAATAGAGATATTTTACCGTTTGCTATATCCCTTTTGTTATTTAAATGGCATGAAAGTTCACTATCCTGGTTTGATCTGACCTGATATAAAATAAAGTATCAGGTATAAAATATCATCCACTTTATCCACTCGATTCAAAAAGAAACATCTACATGATCATCTTGAAACAAACATTTTGAAACGTTCGTAAATAGATTATGTCAGTCATTTCACATGTTGGTCTTCTATAAGAAGTGGCCGCGGTAGCCTGGTGGTCATGGTTTTGGATTCATGGCTGGCGGTTTTCATTCAGTTGCGGGTTCGAGCCTTGACCGCGATAGACCCACCGTGTAGCCCAGGCTGATGCAAGTTAAATCTGTTGGGTCCCAAAGTTCTCCCGTGGCGTAGTGAGGAAGTTAGGAGAGGGGGTGCCAGATCTGGTGTCGTCATTTGACCGAGGTTGAAAACTAAGAGGTCCGTCGATAAGAGCCCTCGTGTTGCTTCTAGTGCGACGTTAATAATAAACTAAAATTTATTATTTAGTTTCGTTTATTATTAACGTAACTAAACTAAACTAAACTATGGCCAAATCGTGTCGCATGCTCAAACGATGCAAATTGGATGATTCCAAGTGTTGCTTCAGTCAGCCATCACGGTGTTGAGCTTTGAAGCAGAGTTTTTGTAAGTGACTTTCACTTATTCGAGAGCAAAATAAAAGGAATCAAAGAAATTAATAATAGGAGTTAATTTCATAAACTGTAAGTTACTACTTATATCAAATTCATCAGGAAAATCATTTTGCATATTTTGTGAAAGTTCTTTTTCACATAAAAAGAAAAAAATCTTTTTTTAATAGAAACTATAAAACAAAGCATCAGACTTGCATAGACTAAAAAATGAAGTTTTATCTCGGGTCTGAGTTGCGAAAAGAATATGTGAACTATGAAAACAAGAAGTCAGAAGAGGAAGAGATATATTTGCTGAAGTAAGTTGTGAAGACTTTAACAATGACAGTAGTGTGTTACGAAATTGCTTTGGCTTTGGCGAAGCAAATAAATCTTTTTCTGATGCATTAGAAATTATTAAGTCTTATTTTCAGATATTTTGAAGACATTTTGATAATAAAGATATTAAAAGGAAAACAGACGAAATTGCTATATCATGACAGACAGTTGTGAGACGTCTCAGGATGTAAATCAACAGGAATCATTGATGGTAAAACAAAAATATCAGATATATTTAGTGAAGTGAAGTCAAGCTTAAAAATTCTAAAAGTAGATTGCTGCAAACTCAAGTGTGTGTACTGATGCTCCGCTATAAATTGTAGGTAAAGTCAATAGGGACTAGTAATTTTGTTTGAAAATTTTTTAAATCATCCTGTACTAAAATATCATTGCATCATACATCTTGGACTATTGTATCTTTTAGTAAATAGTATCAGTTCATTTGCATTGAAATTAAATCTTTTCACTTTTTCATTTAGAAAATAAGGATTTGAGTTAGTTTCCATGCTTGAAAGATCAGAGTAAATGGACTGAGAATAATAGCAAGTTGATCAAATATATTGAAAAAATCAAAATATTACAATGGACATTTGAAAGTCATTTTCATGATTGGATTAAACAAGGAAACAACATTCTCACCATTTTCACTTAAGGTATGTACCCCTACCTTCGGAGCACTTTTTTTCAATAAAAAAAGAAAAAGAAAGAAAGAAATTTTTATGAAACACTTATGTTTTTAGTTACAATGGTCCATAAAATTGTAAATTAAAAAATCCTTTTAATGAACTTTTTTATATATATATTTCAAATTTTAGCCATATTAATTCAAAATTTAGTAAAATTTGACATTTATGCTAAAGCTCATGTAACAAATTCTAATTCATGTTTTCCACTTTTTGTTTCAACAATATATTTAGAATACATATATCTGCGTCGTGTAGCAGAAAAATGCAGTTATCTTTTAAACTTACTGAGTTCTAAGAAAATTTATAAACAAAACTTGATTTTATATATATATATATATATATATATATATAAATTTTTTTAAATAAAAAGAACTACAAAATAAACAGTTACAAACTTACAAACTTAAAAGCTATATTTGAGGTTCGCCACATACCTAGAGATACACAGAACATTATTGTAAAATTTCATTTGAATGTATGAAATACATAAAATGAAATTTTTAATTGAGATTTAACGTAATAAAAAAATTAAAATCGCAGTTTTCCAAAAAATGCGAACAGAGATTTTAAGGTTTTTTAAAAAATTATATACTTACAATAATGCATGAACTATCTACTATAGAAACAAATGCAGGCCACTTTTGAAATCATAAGTATATGGACTTTAATAAGAATTACTACAGAAACTTTCGAAAAATTTCACGAAAACGGTGATTTTTGGGAAGGCACATACCTTAATGAATACAACATAATGCCTAGTAACATACAAATGGAAATGATTGATGTAAGAACCAATTCCTTCCTAAAATTACCAGGATACATGAAAGGGGAAATAAAATACCGAATTTAAGACCTTTTTGTGACATTTCTGTTTTAAAATTATTCGTAGAGCGTAGCTTTTTTTTGGTGCCCGATGATGATATTTTAGTCATTTTATTGAACTATAAAAGTACATTTTATTTAAAAGATGTTTCTTTTCCATTGAATTAAATATGCACATGATTTTTCAGATGTATTTGCATTTAGGTACTATTTTTAAATAATATTCCATAAATATTTAAAATATTTTACTCCTTAAGTATAAAATAATGCAGAAATATTAATGAGCCAACTTTTTAAAGGATATTACAGTATGTTTTCTTTGAAAAAATTATAGAAATTTGTAATTTTGGAAGTTTTAATTGTTTTTCCATATAAAAATTATTTCTTCAAATTTAGGTACAACATAGAGAAAAATATCTTTGGTTCACTATATGCACAGATATTCATTACATAAGCATAAAAAAATTTGGAGCCATATTGTAAGACATTTTCTTTTAAATGGTACCTAAATGCAAATATGTGTCACAAACGCAAATATGTCCATTTTCAACTAAGAGGGGAAAAAACCTTTTGGGACGAGAAAAATTACTTGTATAGATCTATAAAATGAATAAAATACCATTATTAGGCATACAAAAAATCTAAGCTCTTCTATTCATATGAAAAGATATATAACACAAAACAATAAGTCTTGAATGTCCTGGTACCCTTAAAAATAAAATTTGGCGAACTTTTTCCAGAAAAAATGCATCTGACATATTTAATTTTTGGTGTTCATTAAGATGTGATCCTCCAGAGCTAAGAATATTTTCAAAAAATTATATATGTCGCTTTGGAATGATATATGAAAGTGAACAAGCATTTTTATCAGTGACACTGAAAGCAAAATAAGGTCAATAACTGATCTATATTTGAAGAATTTTCTGCCATTCTCAGTAACAAATTTAACATTAAACATTAAAAGCGAAATCCACAGACTCAAAACTTTCATTAACGGTAAATAATGTTTTTGGGCTGTAATATAGATATTGTTTTACATATAATGATTAAATCATTTGAAAAAAAGTTAATAATGCCTATGAACAAACTTCTATTGAAATAGGTTATTAAACATACGCCAGGTTCAAGACTTCTTTTATTAAGCAGAGAGAAGAGGCAAATCCAAGTTCCAATCTGATCTTGCTCTCAGTGCCAACAGTTGTAGTCCAGACTCTCTAGTAGCTATAGCACCGTAACAAAGCAATCATTCTCTCATACAGGAGATCATTCATGATCTTGATATATTGGTGCTTCATTAAACTGACGTGAATTAATTAATTTACCTGTTTGTTTAAGTTAGTACTTTTCCTCCTCTCAGTGAAGCAGATTCTATCCTTTTATCTGTGTTTACCAACGCCTAACGATGAACGTGAGACGGTATAAAAAGTTGTATGGCACATCTGAATTCATCTGTCAAACAATTGGCGCATGGTATGCAAAAAGCTGGCCTCTCCTGGATTACAGAAAGTATTTTCCCTAACTATATTTCCAGGGAAAGATAGTAAATACCTTACACAGCTATTTTTGTGACATCTCTTCATTTTTATTTCCTAAACATTCATGTATTTATGAAAATAATTCTTGACTGCAGCTTATGGATTTAACAAGAATACACGATGGAAAAAATTAAATAATAACGTGGCAAACAGGAAAAAAATAAAATATTTTTCGATTAACGTATTTTTATCAATTTTACTAAAATCATATTCAAAGTCAATGATCTATATTTTATTTGTACAACGATATGATGTACATTTTTATGTCAAGAATTTTATTTTAATTTATTTTAATTTTTAGTAATATTCGCAATCATCATTATTGGATAATACTACATGTATTTATTATAATAATAAAACTAGATTATTTAAAAATAACAGATCTGACTTAACAGTATTATTAACTTCTATTCGTGATCATCATCTTCTATCTTATCGAAAGCAAAATGACATAAGTGAACTCACCTCATTCGAAGGGTTTCGCAATGAAATTATAACTAATAAATAATTTCCCTTAAAGTATAATTTGATAATTAAATTCCCTCTGTGTCAAGCATTTTTTAAACTGGTTTAATAATGGGTTGTGATTATATATGTTAAGAAATAAGTTTTAAAATAGGAAATAGCAATAACACATAAGAGATACTAAGGAAATTTGATTAAAAAATCTCTTGAAATAATTTGTAAAGAAATTGAATTATTCTTGCCAATTGATTTTAACAAACCAGCAAATTTCATATCTTTGGACAAATTTTGAAATAGCAATTTTGCATGGAAATAAGATCTCAGACAGTCACGTAAATGGAAAGGATGTTTTATAAATGAGAAATCCTTATAAAATTATTAAAGTAAAAAATAAATGTTAAAAGAAATCCTCACAAATTATATGTTTTAAAAAATGCACTCTTTTCAAGAAATTTCCTTATCTTCTAGCTATGATTTTCATTTCTATCAGAAAAAGTGATAGTTTTCCAAAATTGTTTGAGCAACTATTTAATATTGTTCATTATAATTAGTGAAAGACAGTAAATAAAGGACGAAAATCATTGCAGAGTTTTACACTTTTAAATAACATTGAATAAAATAATTAAAAATTCGACTGAATAAATAGTCAGTTGAGAAAAACTTATTTTCAATGACAATACAACAAATTAATGCCAATATTTCTCAAATTAAATTTATGATACATATCTCAAATGAAAATTATGTATAAATATGTTAGCACTCCTCTATATTTCGTGCATCTTGATAACATGAAGCCATTTCTGGTGGTCGAACACATTTGAAATCTTAAATATTCAAGTTATTTATTTGCCTTGAGAATTTAAGTATTGAAAGAGTCTAACATTTCCCCAAAAAACCTAAATCAAAAGCAATAAAGTTACATTAACCACACACATACAATTAAAAGGAACAAATAATTTGACACAAGATATTTTTAATTATACATTTTCACAAGAACTGTACTTCATTAAATAGTGTTAATATTCATAGAATATTAAGCGAATTTTGTCAAGATATTGAAATATTAAGAAACGTAATTGATCATGGTAACATGAGGAACTAAAACCAATAAAAAAAGTTCTTGTTGCGAAAGGCTGTGCGAAGTTTCTATTTCTTCAGTTAATTTGAATTAAATTAAATGGCTAAAAATATTATATTCTCAGATGAAAATGCAAAAAAATCAATCCGACTTCAATCAATGAGACCAGTTTGAGCACAAAGACTAAATGATAAGATATCTACCAAAAATATAGAGCTAACAAAGAATCTTCATGAAAATATCATAACTATTTTGTCAGGATTCAATGCAGTATTTAAATCGAGACGTAAATAAATTTTGCTTTGACTTGAATCAAATTGAATTCATTTTCCTCAAACATTTGTGATACTAGTTAAGTGCTGTGGATTTCTGTAGTTCCCTATCAGAGAGAGTACTGATTATTGTTTGATTGGATGGGAGAACAGTCCTCAACTTTAAGTAAGATTCTCGAACAGTGATTGAAATTGAATCGGATTTCTAAGACATATTCTGTAAAATTAGATTCGTTTCAAGCAATGGTTGTTCAAATGTGTGTGAAACAAGAAATATTCTCCAAAGCATCGAGTTTCTATCTAAACATACTTAGAGTTTTTATATTCTATTATGATATACGTCTGCCAAAAAATTACAATGAATCAATTGCACATCTAATTGGTTATCATCAATGAATATATTTTTGGCAATCCATTGGCATAATCTAAAATATATTCTATATTAATAAAATCTTTCTTAAAATGTTATTTCTTTCAAATTGCGCATATATATAACTTAGAATTCCTTCTTATAAAATTTTATTACAGAATTATATGTGTTCATTATTTAATCGCGATCTTTACTAGGAAATTATACATTTACTTAAAACATTGTTTTCAAGTACTCAATGAAAACTCTTTGTGCATTCAAGAACAAAAATAAATAAATAAATAAAACTTGATATATATAGCAAAATCTCCATTTTATAAAACCTTTTTCCGAATATTTTTCATATAAGGCAATAAAATGACAGTTATCTTCTCTTATACTCTTCAGAAATGCTGCAGCTATTTAAAACGACACGAAATATTTATATCAAAGAGTGAGCGAAATTCAAAACCGAGTATTCAGACCTAGCTAGTCTTTATTTCTATTCCCATTTCTTCTTGAATTCGAATTTTAAATTTGCATTATGGAAATGTAGAAAGAGAATTTCAAATAAAACCACTCCTTCGGTTTTTATTTTATATTTTGGTCTCATGGGAATTTTATGTGATTCTAATTGAAAGAATTGCAGAACCTCAAGTAAAAGTGGCTGTATTCTTTTTCTCTAAGCTAAAGAAGAAAATTATTTGTTCAACTGCCACGGAAGCTTAAAATGTATAAAAGAACATTTGCAGTGAACAATTTGTTTCTTTCAGCAACTGGTACTTTCAAGTTTGCACTCACGCACAGACGCTTTGTAACAACTCTAGGCACGCTATTACATCATGCGTGCAAAGCTCTTTTAAGAAGTTTGCCTTATTAAAGTGATGCTAGCAATAAAGAGCCTTCGTTCCACATGTAAAGAGCCTTCGTTCCACATGTAAAGAGCTTCATTCTACTGAAATATAAATCAGTGCTGGGGATATCTTTCTATTTAACCATAAATATTGTAACATATAATTCACATTAATGTCAGGTTGTATAAAATATAATTCGAACGTAGTTCCGATTTTGGAATAACTTTACCCTTAGAAATAGTTACAGATTCAGAAGATCTATTTTTTAAAATCGTCACAAACATTTTTTTCGAATCATAATTTTCTTACTTTTAATCTGGTCACTCAAGTATACTTGTTTTTCAGTCGTTTTGTGTTAGCATGAGAACTTGTTTCCTACCAGTGAATGAAAAAAAAAAATTAAGTTACTTTCTATTAATACTCATTTATTTTCAGAGATGAACTCTTCAGAATAACTTAAAATTCATTGTATATACAAGTAATTTATCTCCAAGTTATTGGTCAATTTATTTTTCTATATACATTCAATATTGGGTTAAATGCAAGTTTTTTAAAAATAAGTCTTTTATTGAAACATCTCTTTCATTTGTTACATTACATTTCTATGGAACATCAATAAAAAAAAGTTATGTTCATAAGAAGAAAATATATATGGCTTACTGATTATAAAGTTATATGAAAAAAATCGAAGTATGAATACTAATTTAAAAGGCCTTTGAAACATGCTCTGTGTTTTGAAGCTTTAAAAGAAACCCCAATCTCTTGAGAAAACAAAAATTATTTTAGCCTTTTCTTAGCGAATGCATTTATATCTAATATTAAAAAAATGTCTCCAAGAAATGGAAGGGACCAATCAGATCTAATGGACATAGTACAAAATGAGTGGAAATAATATTCCTCCTTCAGTTTTCAGAGCAACTATAAATCAGTTGCTCCTGATGCATTTTAATAGATGATGCTTTGAACAGAAAGCTTCTTACACTTCATTCTATTGATGGGATTTCTCCCGCCGACTTTTTCTCTCTCCCGTCAGTCTGGGGCCATTTTCAGTCCACACATGGAAAACACTAAAATATTCCATGAGGAATCACTTTGGAGTCATCGAGGATTATTTCAGTTTTCATAAATTGTCTGTGCGACTTTTTCATATGTGTGCCTTCAATAAAAACGTCAATATTAAATTGAGATAGGATATATAGCACATATCGAAGATAGTGATAAGCAGAAAATTTGGCAAATATTCCGTCTTAAACCGCAATAATAATAGAAAAATTAAGATAACAAAATATGACTTTCATGATAATATTCACGCCTTATTTATTTTTGACCTTTTGTATCATTTTGAGGAATATTAATAGTCAACACATTTGACCTCAAAACGAAGGACTTGAACAAACACGATTCAGATCTGGTAGTTGTAGTAGGAATACTAAGAAATCTCTAACTAGTGACTTCTAAGATTCAAAGCAATAGTTAGTTCAAAATATTAAAACAAATTAAGAGAATTTATATTCTTTTTTTTTCTTATTCAGAGGATAGAGTATTCTATTTGCTAGAGTAGGAAATCAAAATATATACTCTTTCGAGAAAAAGGAGAAATATAAGCATAAAGATTTGTATGCACAAATTAAGTTTAAGAAAATATTGAAATTTATTCAGATTAAAACTTTTTGTATTATGATTACTAAAATTACTGTTGTATCAAAAAGAACAACTTTCGCAGAGGAAATAAGATAGAATATAACAAATAATTCTCACATAAACTTGTATTCGGTGTTCACGATAAGTAAAACATTTAAATACAGGGCGAGGCAAGAAAAACCGAGGACAGAGAAATTTTAATATAACTCTAATAAAAATAAATAAATAAACAAAGTAAAAAAAATAATAATAAGAGTAAACTTTTATTAATAAATAAATTTATTTGCTTACAAAATGGTCACTTTTTGCTACGTAGAGGCACAAACACTTATTGAAATTTTCAGCAATGAGTCTTTTCAACTAAGTTTTCTACCTTTAACCTATCCCATTGACATTTAACCTATCCCAAGTGATTGTTCTAGACAGTTCAAACTTTTGTGTGGCTTAGTGCAGGCCGTAGACTCCAAAATGAACCATACACTGTGATCCATGGGATTGAAATCTGGAGAATAGGGTAGTCATTCTGCAGTTGATATCATGTCCAGAAAATGCGCCTTACACTGTTCTTGTGTCTTTTTGCCCTGTGAACTGGTGTTGAGACTTGTTGAAACGTCAAGTTTACATTGATGAAATGCTTTTTGGCCCTCGGAAGTACAACTCTTAGAATGTCCCACTGTAACACTTTTTGATATATTTTAACGCCTTCATCCACAAAAACCAGAGGTGTTTTGCTGTTTGAACAAATTCCGCCCCAGATCATGACCGACTTAGGATATCGGCGATGTTCAACACCTTTTAAAATACTTGGAGTGTCTACGACTAGATCCAGACCAGATTGTTCTGTGAGTTATGAACTTGTTGGACAGTAAAGAGCTTCTCTTCTATGAAAAAGAATCTCTCATAGCGCTGACTTGCGACCCGTCTCAAAAGTTATTAGTATCTTTGAAGCCGCATGAGGTAGTTTTTTCAGTAACGTTTTGGAATTTTTAAGATTCCAAGCAACGTTTAAGTTCTGTTTTTCCGGTCGATCACTTAATCATATGTCACGAGCGTCTTTTCTTATAGAAACCCTCAGATTTCTTTGAAC
Organism: Nephila pilipes; assembly: GCA_019974015.1. NCBI lineage: Eukaryota > Metazoa > Arthropoda > Arachnida > Araneae > Nephilidae > Nephila > Nephila pilipes. Next base: position 96,181 of record BMAW01056264.1, read on the forward strand.
TTGCTTTTTCATGGTCTTGCAATTCTTGGAAGTGTTCACCGTACGTTTTCGTCTACTTCCTGGACGTCTACCATCATTGCCAAGCTATTTGAAATGGCAGATTGCATCAGACATAGTTTGCCGAGGCACATTCAGCAAACGAACGATTTCACATTGTCGTTTTCCTGGTTCAAGTAACTCTAAAATAGCAAATATTTTACTTGACATAATAGAAACTACAAAAAAACAATACATTAACAAAGAGATATTTACTATAAAATATTTTCTAATTAAATTGGTAGACCAAAAGAAATGTTCATAAATTAAAAAGAAATTAGTTAACTTCTATTCTGTAATGCGTCAACATTGTTCGAGTTATTTTGCGACACCCTAAATATTTGGATACCAAGAAAAAACAAATACTACGTAAGACTGTAATAAAGTAAAGTAAATTTTAATATATCTCTATTGCTTGAAATAACTCTATGCGAGATTTAAAAGAGACATTAAAATCTTAAAAGATATATTAAAAACTAAAAAGAAATTTAAGCTTTTAAAAACTGATCTTAGAAGTTTGTTAAACTATCATTGAAATAATGTCTTACTAATCGATGGTCATAACAATATTCTGGTCATTCGGGACTACATAAAAATAATGATATTGTATCTAATATAATATTCAAATGAAGTATTCTAGATAAATTTCTTGTGTTCCCTCAATACTTTGAAATTGTTTTATATGCAATGCGCAATTTGAGCAAACTTTGAATATTCATAAAATGTCCAATGTAAAAAATGTCTCTTTTCCGCATCACAGAATTTGAACAGATCATGAAAAAACTCAGATAATATTATTAGTACTATTTTTGAAATTTAAATCATTTCTTTTTTAAGAGTACTACATTTAAAACGAAATGAAAATACATACAAATAAGCATATTTTGGTATAATTAAACTTTTGCGAATTTGCCTTGAAATAAGGAATAAAATTGCTCCTGTCTCACAATTATATTCAGAATCAAAGACTCGGTGGTTTGGGACCCTTTTCAAAAGTCAGAATTTTAGGAAGTGAATAATGATACAAAACATGTTTGTAGCGTGCTCCTTCATTGTAAAATAATGACTATGTGAACATAATATTGAAGTTAATAGTCTAACAAGTAATGCGAAGAAGTTTAAGCGAATTGAATCATTCATCATTTTTTTTTTTTTTTCGTAATTTTTTTTATTTATTTAATCCTAATGAAACATAATTGATGCTCGTTTAAATACTTGATTTTGCCTCAAAAGACTTATATATATATAAACAGTTTCGAAGGGAAGAAAATGTTTTTCAATTGTTGACATAGCTTCTTTGTCATATTCAAAGGAATTATATTACGTCCATTGCATTGAACTTTCTGTTCTCTATTTCAATAAGATGATATATTACATTTACAAAAGAATCCTTTGATCTGAATGGACAATGTTAAGGAAGTTATTTTATTTGTTTACAGTAACTGTTTTCGGTACTTTTTTTTCAAAAGCGCTTAAAAGAAATGCAATCATTTTTTGATGGTGCAGATTCTTTTATTGGAACATATTAAATTCAAATATACAGTATCAAATGAGTTGTCTTATTATGATTATTGTTTGATATAGATACGACATACAGAGATTCTACATTAAGAGTGTTTAGACATGTTCTACGCGATTTAACTTGTTGAAAATGGAAAGAAAAACTCTTTGTCGGGAGATGCTGGCATTCGAGAATTTTATGGCACACAGCCAACTAGGTTTTTCTTAAACTTATATAACACTTCTTATAAACTAAAATAATTGAATACGTGTTAATGCAAAATGTGATCTAATCTGAAAGCACATCATGAGTGAATATGCATAATTAAAATTTATTTGCAAAAATAGGTTTGAATTGACCTATTCGCAAGGTTATAATAAATTACATATAGTCATACCACTTTCGTAATCAAGAATCTGAACAAGCAGATCAAATGACTCTGTTAGTTAATTGTTTTATAGATAGACCGAGACACTTATATATATATATATATATATATATATATATATATATATATATATATACATATAACACATAACCTGGTTGGTGTCACAGTGTATGCTTAACCCTCATCAATTCAGTCCCTCTGAACATGCATAATGTTTTGTTTTTTTGCGCTGCCTAAAGCTACCATCGTTTTGCCGCTATAGCAGGTATAGCAGGCGGCAGGCAGGCAGGCAGGCAGCAGCGGCGGCGGCGGCGCGCGCGCGCGGCGTTCTTTGCCCGGTCGGCAAAACAACCACCAGCAGCCATCTGCTGTTCGCATACTTTACGCGAAAGTGTACTGCGCGGGTTTGTTGTACCCGCAGTTGTAGCTGGCCTGTTCGTTTGCGCCAACGGAAGGCGGCGGCTTCGCCATGCTGCATAATGGCTTTTGCGGCTACGGCCTGCCTGGCGAAGCAGGCAGCGCGGCGTTGAAACGCTAAGCAAAGGCAAAGTACTTTAAAAGAAGTTTACAAGGTAGCCATGTCAAAGTCACTTTAATGTAAATTTCGTATGTCACGGTACGCCACCGCAAGGCATGTTCTTACATACGGCATGGAATTGTTCTGCCAGCAACGTACCTACGTGCCATATTGCATTTCTTTAAGCGCTTTGGCGCAAAAAAGTACCGAAAACAGTTACTGTAAACAAATAAAATAACTTCCCTTAACATTGTCCATCTGTGACTTCAAAGGATTCTTTTGTAAATGTAATATATCATCTTATTGAAATAGAGAACAGAAAGTTCAATGCAATGGACGTAATATAATTCCTTGAATATATGACAAAGGCTATGTCAACAATTGAAAACATTTTCTTCCTTCGAAACTGTTTATATATATATATAAGTCTTTTATGCAAAATCAAGTATTTAAACGAGCATCAATTATGTTTCATTAGATTAAAATAAACAAAAAAAATTTAAAAAAAAAAAATGATGAATGATTCTAATTCGCTTAAACTTCTTCGCATTACTTGTTAGACTATTAACTTCAATATTATGTTCACATAGTCAGCTATTTTACAATGAAGGAGTACGCTACAAAACATGTTTTGTATCATTATTCACTTCCTAAAATTCTGACTCCCGTCCTAAACCAATCGAGTCTTGATTCTGAATTACACTGTGAGCAGGACAATTTTATTCTTTATTTCGGCAAATTGCAAAAGTTTAATTATACTTAAAATGAATATGCTTATTTGTATGGCTTTATCATATTTTAAAAAAAAAAAACGTACCTTAAAAGAAATGATTTAAATTTCAAAAAATAGTACTAATAATATTATCTGAGTTTTTTCATGATCTGTTCAAATTCTGTGATGCGGAAAAGAGACATTTCTTTTACATTGACATTTTATGAATATTCAAAGTTTGCTCAAATTGCGCATTGCATATAAAAACAATTCCAAAGTATTGAGGAACACAAGAAATTTATCTAGAATACTTCATTTGAATATTATATTAGATACAATATCATTATTTTATGAACCTGAATGACCAGAATATTGTTATGACCATCGATTAGGTAAGACATTATTTCAATGATAGTTTAACAAACTTCTCATGATCAGTTTTAAAGCTTAAATTTCTTTAGTTTTTAATATATCTTTTAAGATTTTTAATGTCTTTAAATCTCGCAGAGTTATTTCACAATAGAGATATATTAAATTTATCTTTACTTTATTGCAGTCTTACGTAGTATTTGTTTTTCTTGGTATCCAAATATTTAGGGTGTCGCAAAATAACTCGAACAATGTTGAGCTTACTTACAGAATAGAAGAACTAATTTTTTTAATTATGAACATTTCTTTTGGTCTACCACCATCACAGGAAAATACTTTATAGTAAATATCTCTTGTTAATGTATTGTTTTTTTTGTAGTTTCTATTATGTCAAGTAAAAAATATTTGCTATTTTAGAAGGTGTTTTGAAACCCAGGAAACGACAATGTGAAATCGTTCGTTTGCTGAATGTGCCTGGCAACTATGTTCGATGCAATCACATTTCAAATAGCTTGCGGCAATGATGGTAGACGTCCAGAAAGCTTTTGAGACGAAAATGTACGGTGAACACTTCCAAGAACAAAGACCGCGAAAAGCAAGTTCAAAGAAATCTGAGGGTTTCTATAAGAAAAGACGTCAGACATGATTAAGTGATCGACTGGAAAATAGAATTTAAACGTTGTTTGGAATCTTTAAAAATTCCAAAACGTTACTGAAAAATCACCGGTGCGGCTTCCAAAGATACTAATAACTTTTGAGACGGGCCTTAAGTCAGCGCTAGGAGAGACTTTTTCATAGAAGAGAAGTTTTTATCAATCAGTTCATAATCATGAACAATCTGGTCTTGGATCTAGTCGTAGAACAAGTATTTTGGTAAAGGCGTTGAACACGTCGATATCCCAAGCTCTACTGCGATCTGGGGCGGAATTTGTTCAAAACGGTGCAAAACACCTGGTTTTGTGGACGAAGGCGTTAAAATATATCAAAAAGTGTTACAGTGAGATTCTAAGAGTTACCTCCTGAGGGCCAAAAAGCTTTCATCAATGTAACTTGACGTTTCAACAAGTCTCAACACCAGTTCATAGGCAAAAAGACACAAGAACAGTGTTAAGCATTTTCTGGACATGATATCACTGCAGAATGATCACCCTATTCTCCAGATTTCAATCCCATGGATCACAGTGTATGGTTCATTTTGGAGTCTACGGGGTCTGCACTAAGCCACAATGTAAAAAAGTTTGAACTGTCTAGAACAATCACTTGGATAGGTTAAATGTCAATGGGATAGGTTAAAGGTAGAAAACTTAGCTGAAAAGACTCATTGCTGAAAATTTCACTGCGTTTGTGCCTCTACGTAGTGTAAAAGTGACCATTTTGTAAGCAACAAATTTATTTATTAATAAAAGTTTACTCTATTATTATTTTTTATTTTGTTTATTTTATTTATTTTTATTAGAGTTTATATTAAAAATTTCTCTGTCCTCGGTTTTTCTTTGCCTCGTCTGTATTTAAATGTTTTAATTTATCGTGAACACTGAATACAAGTTTATGCAGAATTATTTGTTATGGTTTTACCTTTGCTTTCTGCGAAAGCGTTCTTTTGATACAATTTTAGTAACTACAATACAAAGTTTTACCTGGAACAAATTACTATTTTCAAACTTAATTGGTGCACAGCAAATTTTATGCTTATATTCTTTTCGAAAGAGTATATATTTTATTTCCACTAGCAAGAATACTTCCTATCCTCTGAATAAGAAAAAGAACATGCAATTTGTTTTTAACATTTTAACGAATTATTGCTTTGAATCTTAGAAGTCACTTCAGTTAGAGATTTCAGTACCTTACCAAGCAACCAAATTTCGATTCGGAACGTGTCGTTCAAGTCTCGTTTTGAGGCCGCTGACGGCTACTATATTCTCAAATGATACAGTCGTACAACAAGGCGGAATACGAAAGTCATATTTTGCTATTCAATTTTTTCGCATATTATTGCGGTTTAAGACGGAATACGGCTGCCGCTTGGTCACTACCTTCGATATGTGCTAGCATTCTGGCCTCAATTTTGGTCATTGACGTTTTATTGGCTTTACGTACCGGAACAA